>PYAF01005716.1:6285-23886 GCA_007407185.1 Glycine tomentella
CTTACCCCTATTTGTGTCGGTGGTTGACACCTGTGATGACCCCAATTTATTTGGGCGAGCAGAGGAACAGTGATATGGACGATGTACGAGAAGATGTGATGAAGCTTGTGTAATGATTTCCTGTTTTTGATGATCTATACTTTGATCTGTATTTGGTGCTGCGCTGTCTGTACTAAGCTGTTGTAATCCATTTGGTGATGAATTATGTGGAACGGTACTTGGACTGTTTAATAATTTCATCTGTAGTAAAGGACTATAATTCTATGAATCGTGGTGAGGGAAAGTCACGGCTGTTACAAATAAATTACACAAGACTTGCAAGCAAAGAGAAAAGGAATTTTCGTGAAAAATTTATAACTAATTTGATTCTAATACAAAGCAAACACAATATTTGATCTAAAATAAACCAAAGCACGAGAGGGTAAAGAGAGGCGTTACACTCAGTGCTTAACAGAACAGTCAATTCTAAGAAAGCTTGTAACAATGAAGAACAGAATAAAGCAAAGCAATCAGAATAATCTCATTCAATACCAGTAAATTACAGAGGAGTTCACATTGGTTCTTGGCCTAACCACAATACAGAGTTTAGCCTGACATAAGCATCAAGAACACCAAAGCTTTCACTAGAAACATCATTCTGCAGCAAACCCTAGCTTTGATTCTATGTAGGAATGAATTCTAAAGGTTTTGAATGCTAAAATCTGGTGTAGAGAGTCCCCTTCTTCAGTCCAGAAACCTTTCCTTTATAGAGTGATTTAATTTGGGTAACAAAGCCTCTTCCTGTGCCAATTTTCGAACCAGATAATTTTAAATAAGGAAACAGAATCGTTGCCGCGCGGATCGCGCGGAATTCCGCACTAATCGCGCGGGACTTGCGGCTTTATGGCGCTACTCGCGTGGAAATCCACGCTAATAGCGTGGCCTTTTCGAGCTGAATGGTTGGCCTTCGAGCATATGGCGCTACTGGCGTGAACCATGGCCTGACTCGTGCGGCTTGTTCGAAACTGAGGCTTGTTATTTTGCATGTGGCGCGACTCGCACGGGATCTGGCGCGATCCGCGCGAGTCCTTCAGCTTGGTTTTCTTCTTCTTTTGGCTTGAATCTCCTCCTTTTGGTCCTGAAATACAACTTTGGTAATGGAATGAGATTAATTTGAACATAAGTAACAATTAAACTAATTCTAACCTATATTCCTAATTTATTCAATTAAATTATAACCTAAACTAGCCTAAAAATAAGATGTGTTTGCAACACATCAGTACTCTTTTTCCTATTCAAGTCCTTTTTTCCCATTTGGGTTTCTCACTTGAAAGGTTTTAATGAGGCCCGTCCGATGAATAAAGGAGGGAATATGTACATTAAAATCTACATTAATAAAAACATATCCTTTATCCTATGACTTACATCAATGTTACAAAATTGTGACTAATTTCAGGAACTATAGCCAGATCATTCTCCTAAGTCCAGCTTCGACAAAAATCCAGGATCATATCCGGGTACTTGCGAGGGTCCACCCTTGACAAACTCAGCAAAAATCCAGGGCGGACACATTCTGGTACTCTACAAAGGTTTATAAACCCAAGCTCTGGTAGGCCGTCAAGGCTCATAAACCCAAGTCTTGGTAGACCTCGGAAACCCAAGACCACCTTAGTACTCTACAAAGGTTCATAAATCCAAGCTTTAGTATGCCGTCAAGGCTCATAAACCTAAGTCTTGGTAGACCTCGGAAACCGGAAACCCAAGACCAGCTCTTGGTACTCTACAAAGGTTCATAATCCCAAACTCTGGTAGGTCGTCAAGGCTCATAAGCCCAAATCTTGGTAGACCTCGAAAGCCCAAGACCCGTCTTGGCTTGAAGACGATTAGGTTGTAAAAGCCTATGTATTTTCCTAGGTGGACCTAACACGAAGATGATTAGGTTGTAAAAGCCTAGGTATTTTCCTAGGTGGACCTAACACGAAGATGATTAGGTTGTAAAAGCCTAGGTATTCTCCTAGGTGGACCTAACATGAAGACGTTTAGGTTGTAAAAGCCCAGGTAGTCTCCTAGGTGGACCTAACATGAAGAAGTTTAGGTTGTAAAAGCGTAGGTACTCTCCTGGGTGGACCTAACATGAAGACGTATAGGTTGTAAAAGCCTAGATACTCTCTTGGGTGGACCTAACATGAAGACGTTTAGGTTGTAAAAGCCTAGGAACTCTCCTAGGTGGACCTAACACGAAGACAATTAGGTTGTAAAAGCCTAGGTATCCTCCTAGGTGGACCTAATATAAGACCCAAGGTTCGTCCTTGGAAGAAGGTTTCCCAACCACGCTTTGGTTAACCTTACAAACAGGTTCATAAACCCAAGCTCTGGTAGACCGTCAAGGTTTATAAACCCAAGCCTTGATCGACCTCTAAAAATCCAGGGCGGACGCGTCATTGGTACATCTGCAACGACACAGAGAATCCATGATCAGCTCTTTGAACCACCAACCAAGACCACACTTGGGTAAATCTCTACAAAATCCAACATGGACAATTCCACTGGTACCAACATCGACAAAACATGAGGTACAACTATGTCTACTCTCAGCATATATTATTGTTATCATACTATGTCGTTGCAGGAACAAAAATTCTCATGAACGAAAAGACCAAGATACATACTTGGCACACAAAGACTAGGGTCCACCCTAGGTCTCCTAAAAATCCAAGAAAACTCTCTTGGTACCAATACACACTATGGAATCCTATTATGGAGAACCATAGCAGTCAGCAGATGCTGACAAGAATTAACATTGACCCGCATAGTTAGCAACAACTCTTGATAACCCGTAACTCTCAAAACTGAGATCAATCTGTGGTCAACCTCGTTTTCATCGACTTATCCACTAACGAAACACGAGGTATTCCGAGCTTTACTTTGATGATTTCAACACTCACAAATTCTATTGATGCAGGAATATGAGCCATAAAGAAACATCTTTGATATAAATTTCCAAGTTCATCTTGGCATGATAAACCCGCAAAATATTCTGGGTATTCTAACTCATATGGAACCTCGACATGCAGTACCATAGGACCATTTTATTTTGCAGGAATAATTGTCTAAGGTCCGCCCTCAACATATCAATAACACTTGGTGCAAATGGTGGGAACCTCGACAAAAGAGTCCACCCTCGACAATGCAAATTCAAGAAACAATCTTGATGTCCATAGTCAACCCTCAACATTTCCAAAGCCTAAGATACACTCTTAGCACATACTGGAAGCGGGAACCTCGACAAGCAAGACTACAAACTTAGTCACTTGTGAATGTAGGAATCCGACAACAGTTCAAGAATCACACTTGACAATACAGACCCAAGTTATACTCTTGGCAACTCATTGGCTCTCAAGTCTCAGCAAGCAAAATGGGACATTTTCAATCACAGGGCCTCAATGTTTATAAACAACATAAGTCAAGCAGATTACGGGTTACCACGTAAGCAAACATAATCAGAAGATAACATATACAAAAGAAGACGTAGAAGAGTCAAAGCAAAAGAAGCATTTAATTAATTTGTTAATGCTTTACAATGCCTTCATGGCCAAAAAGCAAAGACAAAGCAAGAAACATAAAAGATGGCAGCCTACACTTTGATCTCGTCATCTTCTGCTCCAGTAAATACCCTATCTTAAGCGTGTCCGATCATCATCGTTCTTGACACACAACCGTTCAAGTTGCTAATCTACTCCTATGCCATGGCGGCTCTGGTGAGACGATCTCCACACAACTCTGGTAAGACGATCTCCACCAGACTCTAGTGAGATGATCTCCACTCGGCTCTGGTGAGACAGTCTCCACATAATGATGGTGAGGTGATCTCCATTTGCTTCAACAGAGATATTGAAGACGAGCTTATGCACTTTCATCTCCCTCATTGGAATGGAGACTTCCTGTAGAGCACCTTCCTTTGCACGTCCATAACCACAAATGGCTGAAATAGTTGATGAAGACCTAACAAAGGGACCGTGACGCTCGTGAAAAGGAGCTCTAGCACCTCCAGGGCTGTTTTACCTCGTCTCCCTCAAAAAAGAAGAAGGGAAGATAATAAGCGGTAGAAGTTCATCTGCTCTTACCTGCCGACGAGAATGAAAAGTCCCTTCGCCAGCTTGACGAGAGCGGGTCCTTCTCCTAGAAGAGAAGGACCCATCAGAAGCACCTCCATGAGTGTCCTCCTCGAAGGAACCACCAATGGAGATTACATCTCGCATAACGCGCTGTTCAACAGAACCTCCAGAATCGCTACCCCCATACCCAAAGCAGAATCGGAAATAGGTGACTCAGACATTTTTTACCTTTAAAGAAAATAGAAGCTTCAGCAAGAAGAAGAATGAAGAAGAAGATTCAGGAGAGCAAGGACACAGATGAAGTGGAAATGGTGAAAATCCCATCTACTTAAAGGGGAAGGAGGCTCGACGATTATTGGCGGGGTTCTGAAACGTCCCCTAGAAGTCCGCATCATGATTGACAGCATTTACCCACTACCGCACGATCTTCAAAAACGTGGCCACTCCTCGAGTGACACGTGTCCATGGGTAAGGGGCTACGTCTGCTAGAATTAATGAGGATATAAACCCCATTTTCAAAAAAATCACATCAAACAGTCACGGTTCGACAAAAGTTCATCATCATCAACGCCTCACCTACCTGCCAAGGTCAGACTTATCCAGTAAAGTCAAAAAGTCTACATTGGGAAATCCAACATCCATAACCAGGACAACATTGTCCAGGTTCAGGTCGATAAATCCAAGCTAAATTTAAAGTTTTGGTCGACCTATTGAAGTTGTCTACCTTAACACACCACGTCCACACTCGGAGGCTGACAATACTCATTATACTACATGACATCAGACACTATGCATCAATGCTCTTTCACCCTCTTTCGCCCATAAATTGACTCAAAGGCTGGGGGCTTATGTATATTCCAAAATAGTAAAATGACACGTGGTCACCTCATAAAGGTCACCGTACACATGGACACCCTCCACTTCAGCATTGCCACATTAATGGTGCTTATTCCGCCTCCAAGTGTCAACCCAGACACACATGTCCGAGTTCCATGCCAACATCGCTACAAGATCACGGACGTCGATCCTCTACAGGAGCATGAACACCAACAATATTATCTCCTCACTAACAGCATATCAAATATGTCAGGATATTCAAATAGGTGCAACCACCTTATCATATAATATCCCAACAAGTTATCTACTAGTTGTTACTTATCTACAAGTAACAATATATCAACAAGGTACACATTATCTTCTATTTGAACTAGATAACTATCTTATCTTATCAATAGATTATCAGTAAACAAAGACCCAAGGCCCATACTCCACACTATAAATACAGCCTTACAGGTTCTCTCTAGAAAACTTCCAACTCAATACACAGTACCCTTCGGTCCCTCCTCTAAGCAAAGCCTACTCATTATCTGACGTGTAGAATTTAGAGTCCACCAAGGCCACTCTAGCCCACACATGGAGTTTTCAGATTTTGGTAAGAACAGGGAACAAAATGATCAAACGTAACATCGTGTTCAATTTACCACCCTCTACAACATCACTAACCGATGTGGTGCTATCCAAATTGGACAACATACAAGGATCAGTTTCATGATACATTTTCTTTTCAATCTCTCTCTCGATATTTGTCACAAGAGGGTCAAAATTTGGTGCTTGCTCAAGTAGTACCCAAACCTACGATTAGGATGACCCTTTGGCTCCTCTAGGTTCAATAGGGACATGAATATGAAGAACAACACGGCGGTGGTTATTAGGATATAAACCACCGCCTTTGACATCTTGAGGTGCTTATTGAGTTTTGAGGCTCAAAGAAGAAAAAGTTATGGAGAGGGGATAAAGAAAAATATCCAGAGAAGAATGAGAGAGAAAATCAGTTATTGATGGTTGAAGGGAGATTAATTAGGGGTACATAGAGCACTGGCCAAATGTAAACACCTAACGTTGTCATATTTTCCAATGTTTATTTATATAACAAATTAATTTGCAAGTACACATGAATGGCTTTAAATTCTTTTGTTTGCATTATCAATGTGGCATTTACTACATTAATTTTTTAGTTTATGCTGTGTTGATATATATTTTTACTCATTAATTAGCAATATTATAACATTTTTAACAAAATATTATTTTTGTGACGTCAATAAGAAAAAGTAAACATTTTTTATGAGTTTATATTTAAAATTTTCACTGGAGAAGTTCTATTCCCACCTTCGAAAGACATATTAGTGTTGAGAGAAAAAAAAACAATGAGTCAAAATTATAAAGACTTTATATATCTTTAAATGTAAGTGTTTGATTTATATGGAAATTATATAGTTTTATAATTATTTAATTAACTTTTACATATCATTCTTCTTTTAGTGTGAGATTTTCCAATGTAACATGTGCCTTTTCTCATATGTATCTCATTTTTTGTCTTTTTTAATTTTTTAAATACTATTTTAATTATAAATTTTAAAACTTTATATTAGGAGTGTTCACGAACGAAATTGGATTGATTTTGAGAAAAGAAATCATCTTATCCAATCACTCAATTTTATTCTTTGATAATCCAATTAATTTGATTTTAAAATCAAATTCAGATGATCCAATCAAATTGATTTCAATTTGGATTGGATTGATCCTTATTTTTGAAAAATAGTTTACAAATATTAAAATAAATGATTAAATATCAACATCAAACATTAACTCAGAACTTAGTTCAAAATATACATTCTAATTATAAGTTTAAGATAATTTTATTATCTCAAAGAAGAAAAAAGCACAATAGTAAATAGATTCCTAATTCATGCATGTTATTTAATATTTGAACATATAACTAATTTTTTAATAATCTTGAATACACAACAAAGTTCAGTTCAATTTGCCTTGAATTGATTATAACATAAAATTTAAATTCAATCCAAATCTAATAAAAGAAAAAAAAATAACTTTTTTTTTCAATTTTTTACTTTTTATTTATTTTCAATTTGTTCGGTTTGATTAATATCATTTTCATTAGATTGGATAATATTGAATGAGACTTTATATATCTATAAATGTAAGGACTGCTGAATTGAGGGGGAGCCACTTGAAGCACAAAGGATAAATTGATTCAAGAAGAAAGATTTTGAACTTTCAACATGCCATGAAGCCTTGAAGATTAATTTGTGATTGAATGTAAAAGGAAGAAAACATTTCTGGTGATCCAAGTGCATTGCATTCATATCATTTATTAAATTCATGTGGTTATGAGAAAGAGTTCTCAAGGCTTTGATAAAATTGCATAAGTTTTTAAATCAAATCATAAGGTTTTGGAAAAATAAGTTTCTTTCTGGTATAATCGATTATTTCAATAAAACAATCGATTATTTTGATCTTTTTATTTTCTGGAAAACCTTTCAAGAACATTGTAATCGATTACATGTCAGGATAATCGATTATTTTCACTTGATTCACTTTTTGAACTGCCTTGATGAACATTGTAATCGATTACCAATGAACTGTAATCGATTATATCAGCTAAAACAAAGAATCATCTTTCTGTCATAATCGATTACCAAAGGTCGTAATCGATTATCTAATACATTCATTAGCTTGAAAGCTTTCTGGCTTAATCGATTACCAGAGATTGTAATCGATTACACAGTACAACTTGTTTTATATATCTTCTTGGTTTAATCGATTACCAAAGGATGTAATCGATTACACTGTGCTTTTATTATTGAACATTCTTCTGGTGTAATCGATTACTCATCGTTATAATTGATTATTTTGATTGAAAACCATACCCAGAATTTTTATGAACACTTTAATCGATTACAAGCTTGATTTAATCGATTATATAAGTAAAATAATCAATTACAGGAGCGTATTTAATCTATTACCAACGGTTATAAAAGTTTGTTATAAATAGACCTTTGGCTCAACTGTTTTTCTAACTTGACCAATTCGTATGACTGAGCATTCAAAGGCTTTTCAAACTCTCTTTAGTGATTCTCTGGGTTCATAAGGTTCTTGCTTTCACAATACTTTCATGAGTTGTTAAATTGAAGAAAAACCTGATTAATCATTCATATGTGCATCATTCATTGGATCATCAGATGACTTCTTTCCTTAAACTTTGCAGTTGTATCACAGTTATTCAATTTCTGTAAAGATTGGCTTATTGTAAATGAGTTTCTTGCATGATAACTAGAGATAGGGTTTCTCTAGAGGCTGCTGAGTAGTGTTCTCAGTGGGGTTGATCTCTAAAAGTCTAATAGTGTTTTAGATCTCTAAACTTTATCTAGGGTTGATAAAGAGAGGCTTGAAATATCTTGTAAGAATAATATTTGCAATAGTGGAACTCCATTCTAGTGTTGACTGGAAGAACTGGATGTAGCTTCATAGTGTTTGAAGTGAACCAGTATAAAATTGTGGCTGATCTTTATTCTATTCTCATCATCTCTTATTGCTTTGGTCTTTGATTCAAACTACTTGCACAAAAAAGATTTCAATTGTCTATTGGTTTTCTTGACTGAGGAATTTGATTGAATATAAGATTGGTTGATTTGAAAACAATTTTAAAGTGATAAAGATCCTGTGGAAAATTCTGATTTGCAAAATTTTAAATTACCAAGGTTCAACCAATTCACCCCCCTCTTGGTTGTTTAGAAGTATTCCTATTATTTTCAAGGACCTATATAATTTTGATATATTATCACACTAGAGTTTTCTATACTCTTAACTAATTAAATAACATCCTAATGATTTTTATAGTAATTATCATAAAGGGTTAAGTATATTTTTAATTCCTATCAAATGAACAAATTTTGATTTTTATCTATGTAAATATATTATCTACAACATTGATTAATTGCTTATGTATTTAATGGAATGTTGCATGACCATCCTAGGTGACACCTAATAATGCTTATGGTGCCATCCATATTTCTTACAAAATAGTGACGACTAAAAACTTATTTTAAAAGATATATAGTGACAATTTTATATTAACGAAAAACATAAGAAATGACCAAAATGAAACTTTTGAAAACATAAAGAACAAAAATAAACCTTTTAAAATTTAATGCACCAAAATGAAAAAACACTCAAACATAAAGGACCAAAAGTGACATTTAACTAATTATAATTTATCTTTCTTAAATATTACAAATTAAAAAAATATTTTCAAATTTTGAAATTGTGAAAACCAATTTTTTCTTAGAGACCAAATATATGATTTAAAATTTTAAATATATGAAAAAGAAAGTATTAGCAACCAAAACTAAAATTCATTCATTTTACATGAACTAAAAACCTAATTTGATACCAACATAAAATTCAATTTTCAATAATTTTACAACCCAACATTTCCCTAAAACTTTTACACTTGGAATCCATCCAGATACATCGTGTTTTTTTTTTTTTTTTACAAATGATTAAAAATAAATGAACATGGTTGCGTATAATTATCGATATATGGTTAATAATATTGTGATTTGTGAGGTTATTGAAATGTTTAATAGTGGTTAACTTTGTATCACATGTGTTTAGTAATGTCATGAAGTTATATTGACCATCACACGTGATTAAGTAAGTGTGTAAATTAATTGTCTCACAAGTGGTGAATAGTGTTATGAAGTTATTGACTACAACACGGGATTATGTGTAAATATGATTAACTTTATCTCACAAGTGGTTAAAAGTAAATCAATCTGATTATAACAATTATCAATATGCAATTAATATATAGTGTCATAAAATTATTGAAATGTTAAATAGTAATTAACCACTTACAGAACAAAATTAATCATATTTACTTGTGTAAATTTACCACATGTGCTACATGGACATGCATGTGATTTTCTAACTGTAAAATAATCAATACTCTTTTATTTTAACAAATCTCACTTATAATTTTTTAGTTTTCAAAAATTTTAAACTAATAATGGTTGCCTCTATCTTTGTATAAAATTATTTACTATGACCAGATATAACACCCTAATAGGTATTGCCATCAATATTACATATTAATCATCAAAGTGGATAAGATGAAATACAAATGATATCATTACTCAAGAATTCAAGGGTCAAGAAAGTCTACATCATCCTTAAGTAATTACATCATATGCAAAAGAGAGGTGACCTTACAAGGGGATACTACATCAAAACGTATAAGTAAATATGTATCTAATCAAGTCTTCCACCGACACTCATCTAAAAGACATTAATAACAAAACATAATGTCTTCAGGGCTTCGTGTTGCCATTTTTCAAACTTGTTCAATTTGGACATAAACACTAAACTAATGAGATGAGGTCTTAGTAAGTGTTAAAAACATACAATATGTCAATATAAGTGGCATAAATTTATTCTAGTTACGATCACATACAACGTCCTCATTTACCATAATTATCATGAAATTTAACATAAACTATACATTTCTTAACTTGACTTTCATTAACTTCTTTCGTCTTATGGCATCTATTGAGTTCAATATAATGAAAGACGTTCATTTCCTTTTATGCCTTTGACCCGTATTATATTCCTCTGGGCCGACGAATTGCACCATAACTTTCACTACAACAAAAGCGCTGATTTCCGACGGCCCATTTCCGGCCACTGTAATTCCGTCGGAAATGGAAGGCTTACCTACGGATGATACCGACAAGGTAATTTGGTGGAAAAAATTGGGGTTTTCGACGGATGTTTCCGATTGCCTTTATGTCCGTCGGAATTTTAATTCATATGGAACAAGAGCCAAGTCCCAACCCTAATTGAATGCACAAGTGAAATTGAAGAGTGAAATCGTATTGCTTCCCCACCCTGTGTGTCGCCGCATCTGCAAGTGAAAGAACCATCAGCTTTGCACCTTCTCACGCCTGTTGTTCCTCCGTCACCGCACCAGAAGGTAAAGGCACCAGAAATTCACTCCCGCGAAGCATACCCGTGGTTTCTTCTTCCCCTGTCTCCGGTGACTCACAAGCTAAATGCACACCACGAAGCACCGTGACGACAACAGCACACAACCACGACAAGGTGTGCTTTATTTCTGTATTTTTTCTGTAGACTGATACATGTTATTGTTCTTATTTCCTCTCCTTGGTTGTTATCAGTCTCTGTAATGGCGTTACTGCAATTGGTGCTCCAATTGAAGGTGACTTGTTGACAACAGGAACCCTTGTTTGTGCAGCCCACCATTGATTGGCTTGATCCGTAACGAAGCTATACTTTCTGGAGTGAAGGTATTTCAAGTTAATTCTTTTAAATAATTTGTGAACCTTGATCTGTACTCGCATTTTGAGTTCATCATCCAATTAGTGTTAGTTATATATTATTATTTAAAGTATAATTGTTATTTGTATTGGTTTCTGCATTTGGGACTGCAAACTATCCACACACATTTGGACTGCAGATGTTAGAATGAGTTGAAATGAGTTCCACCGAAAATCTGAGATCCAAAAATGCATTTGATATGCAGTAACCTTTTTTAATGAGAGTCATTTAGCAAATTGTGTTGCTATTGGGAAGAAGGCTACGAGATTAGCTTTATATGTTAATGAATGATAGTTAAATGAGAGATTTGGTGCTGTGAAGAAGTACAATAGGTGCAGTTTTTTTAAATAATGCCATTAGCTAACCATCAACAAGCAGTGTAGTTTGAGGGCATGTTTAATAAAGAAATTCAAAAACAGAAAATCTCATGAAAAGGGAAAATAATTTATTTAAAAAATAAACAAAAGTTAAGTTAAATTTGGATGCAAACCCATCTATTGTTTTTTAGATTTTGTACAAATTAAGTTAGGTAGTAACTGAAAAATAAGGACTAAATTTCCAAAATTATCAGTTGAAATATTATATGGAGAAAATATTACTATTGAAATAAGAGTTTCCAAAATACATTTCCCATTGTGGTAGGTAGGTTATTCATAATGCTATATAATTAAATCTTGATCTAATGCAAGCCTTAGCTGAATCAGTACCAACTAGATACCAGATGCGAAAAACAACGGGTTGTACTAATAAAGGTGCCACACACTTGGTGACAAACAAAACCTCGTAACAATTTTACCCCTATTCTGCCGTGTTTGTAAATGTCCTCCATCATGATTCTTTTTGTTTGTTAGCCAAAATCTCATTTAATTATGAGAGGCTTCCCTGACAACTAAATCTTCATCCACGTAATTAATTATGTATAAGTATAGTTAATGGTAGATTAAAAATAAAGTAACATTTGTGAAGCTTTGTGCATTAGTTTTACTAGTTGATCCTGACCCTATCCTTCCCTTCATATGTTAGAACATATATACCAATGTTGTACTGTACATATTAATGTCAGATGGAATCAATTGTGAATTTTTTCCAAAAGACCAGACAGTCATGATAACTTTTTTTGTTAACATTCAAAAAGGAGGTTCAGGTTTTCTTGTTTTGGGAGGCACACCATATTTTGTTGGTACGGAAGAAAATGTAGATGTCTTAATCTTGTTTCAAAGTTGAAGTTACATACTTGCTGAGCATTACATGTCTTAGATTTCTATTAAGAGATGATCATTGAATCCAATTTTGTAATATTCGTATGAATTTGAGTTTCCGTTTGTAGGCACTCATTTAAACTTATTTATTTTCACTGGAATTAGCCGTTAATTATGCATATTTTAACCGCAACATTCTAAAACTCCGAATGTCACCGTTTCACCTGCACTGGCAGCCACAGCACAATACGGTTGTTGTGATCCCTGCTAATTATTTATGCATCATGAGTTGTGTATGCATGTAAGGATTCCTCTCAATGTCGAGGGTTGAAACAAATATAGCTAACCTTTTGAAATATATATATATATATATATATATATATATATATATATATAAATTAAGCACACAAATTACAAAGTGTGATTTATTTATATTCGTTTCATGATTGCTTCAAAGATCAAACTCAACTCTCACTTAGTAATGGCTGGTTGTGGATGGCATTTTTGGCTTCTGTTTAGGAGAACATTTTTGTTCATCCTAATAATCTCTGTTGCAAATGCTCAGACTCAGTCTTTTAATTATCCCAACTTCAATTCAACCTATGTAAAGCAGCTTAACCTGGAAGGTAATGCTTCTACCTCAGGTTCTGCTATCCAACTCACAGTGAACGCAACCGATCCAAGCAACATCTGGATAGGGACTGCAGGGCGAGTGATGTATCCCGACCAAAATAAATCTTCGGGACAACATTTGAAATTTAGTCCTTAAGACTTCGTTACCAACTTTTCCTTTGTTGTTAACTCAAATCAGAGCCAATATGGAAAAGGTTTGGCATTCTTCCTATCAAGTCCAGATCTGCCATCCACAAATGTCAAACTACAACTACGAGTAGGAAGCCTTGGCATTGGCTTAATGGATTTATATTTTCCGAAAGATTATCGATTTATTGCCGTGGAGTTTGACACTTACTCAAACCACTGTGACCCAGATTGCGTACATGTAGGTATAAATATCAATGATATGAACTCTAAAATAGTTGAGAAATGGTGGATAAATATTAGACAAAGGGAAGTTTGTAACTGTAGTATTGTATACAATTGTAGGAGCAATTTATTGAATGTCTCTTACACTGGATACAAATTCAGTGGTGAGAATGTAACACAGATTATACAGGACCTTTCATACCAAGTTAATATAACAGAGAAATTACCAGAGTCGGTTATTGTTGGCATATCAGCTGCAACAGGAATATATTATCAGGAACATACCCTGCTGTCATGGTCATTTAGTGCAACCCCACCAAGTAAGGTCGATCTGGAGAAGGAAAGCAAGTTAATCAACACAATATTGTTGGTGGGAATTGGAATTGGTGCATGTTTGTTTTTGAGTTTGTTAGGCTTGGTGTACATTTTATTCAGGAGGATGACCAACGGAAAAGAACAATTGAAGAGGATTGATGAATTAAAAATGAGGACTGGACCTAAGAAGATTAGTTATTGTGAATTGGCAACTGCAACCAACAACTTTGAGGAGACACAGAAGCTTGGCCAAGGTGGTTTTGGTGGTGTTTATAAAGTTTATTTCAAAGACTCAAACACCTATGCTGTTATAAAGAGGATATCAGCGATTTCGAGACAAGGTGTAGAACAATACACAGCTGAAGTGATGATCATTGGCCAATTGAGGCACAGGAATCTAGTGAAACTCACTGGTTGGTGCCATAAGAAGAATGATTTCCTCCTCATATACGAGTACATGGAAAATGGCAGCTTAGATTTTCACCTTTTTCGTGGAGAAAGCATCTTATCATGGCCGGTGAGGTACAACATTGCTCTGGGCCTGGCCTCGACATTGCTTTACCTACAAGAAGAGTGGGAAAAATGTGTGCTTCATAGGGACATAAAATCAAGCAACATCATGTTGGACTCCAAGTTCAACCTAAGCTTGGGGATTTTGGCCTGCCTAGGCTGGTGGATCATGATAAAGGGTCAAAAAGCATAGATGTGGCTGGGACCATGGGTTACCTTGCCCCTGAATACATGAACACAGGAAAGGCTCGAAAGGAGTTCGACATATTCAGTTTTGGGGTTGTTTTATTGGAGATAGCTACCGGAAGAAAAGCCATTCACCACAAACACATGGAGGGTGAAGTATCAGTAGTTGAGTGGGTGTGGGAGCTATATGGATTGAGAAATATCATTGAACCCGCAGATGCTAACCTATATGGGGAATTTCATTTGCAGCAAATG
The DNA here is from genome assembly GCA_007407185.1 of Glycine tomentella. Taxonomy (NCBI): domain Eukaryota; kingdom Viridiplantae; phylum Streptophyta; class Magnoliopsida; order Fabales; family Fabaceae; genus Glycine; species Glycine tomentella. Next base: position 21,026 of record PYAF01005716.1, read on the forward strand.
GAATGCTTGTTGGTTGTTGGTCTTTGGTGTGCAAATCCAGATTGGGCATCAAGACCCTCTATGAGGCAAGTGATTAATGTGATTAACTTTGAAGCTTCTTTGCCAATTCTTCCACAACAGATCCCAGTTCAAGCCTATGTCTCTCCAGTGTCCAATAACAAATGACTTGCTTCTTACAGGCTGCAAGTCAATTGGTTTGCAAATTAACCATCTATAAACATATAATTTATTGACTTCACATAAGTATTAATTTTTTTTCTTTTTTTTTTTTTGTGAATTTGTCCTTTAAGTGTTTTCAAGTAGCTTACTGTAATTCTGTAAACACTAAGGGGGTTGACCATCTAATCAAAGCATAAGTAAGGAAGTCCAGAGTTAATACAATAGTGCATGATATATTTATTGGCAAAATACTTTTCACAGGGGTAAAATTTGAATTAAACAATTATTGATATGACAATTTCCTTCCTAAATTAAACAAAATAGAATCAATAGCAGCTTTTAATATTCACATGTATAGAAATCCATTTAGAAATATAATACCCCAGCTCTGGCATAGTCAGCGCGAGGTGCCGCGCGGTTAGCGCCAGAGCTCTTCATGAGAAAACCATGTTGGAGGTGCAGCGCGGGTAGCGCCAGGGTTCGCGCTGGTAGCGCCATTGTCTCTGGATTCTGACGCTGATGGCGCGGAAGTGGCGCTGAGGGCGCCACTGCTTCTGGAGTCTGGCGCCAGGAGCGCCGGGGTGGCGCGAATAACGCCAAGGTTTCTGCTTTGCCGCATTGATGGCGTGAAGGTGATGCTGTTGGCGCCACATAGACCGACATATTGGCGCGGTTAGCGCCAGAGGTGGCGCGATCAGCGCCAGACCTCTGGCAGGCCACCTATACAAGGCCATTTCATGATTTTTGGGAGAAAATCACTATTCATCTCCTTCCTCTGACCCAGGCAGCCATGATTGAGCTTGGGAAGCTCCATAGCTTCATCCCACCTCACCTAAACACCTCCTAATAACTATAAAACATGAATAGAACCTTGTGAGAGCAAAATTCCAGCCTGAGAAATGAGAGAAAACCCCATTCCATGAGGAACCTCAGAGAGCTGAGTTCTGAGAGGAAAAGAAGGCGGTTCTTGGACGCTAGAGCTGGGAGGAGGGATTCTCCGGCCTTTCCTCAGCGGCTTTGAGGTAAGAAACTCAGTTTTCACCGGTTAATTTGTGAATTGGGTAATGGGGTGAATAGTAACCCATCTGTGATAGGACTGGAATTAGGCTTAGGTTCTTTAGAAAAGTATGATCAAGAGGTTGTCTCGAGTAATATGGGATTTTGAAATTGGAATTCTGATGAAGTTTTGTTTTGAACTTGAGATTGGTATGAGTAGGAAAAAGAGTGAATGGATAAGGGGTTCTGAGATAGAAATGAACCCAAGTGCCTTTATGAGAATTGTTCATGGGGCCAAATAAACGGTGAATATGCATTAATATGTTTGATTTGGCCAGGATTGATGACTGGTAAATCGTGAGCTAATTGACCATCGGATTGTCTAATATAGAGTCTTAGAAAGACTCTGAGGCCATGGTCAGGCTGAGAATAATCCTGTTAAGGATCTGTGAGTGGCTGATAAGATGATTAGACTGATAACTCTAAGCTAGACGATTGAGAGATTGCAGAAAGGAATTAAGTTTCCTTTTATTTCAACGGTAGAGTACCGTTGTTATATACCTGGTATTAAGATTTTTAATGTTGACTGTGCTATTTGATTGCCAGAGGGTGAGACACGAGGGTGTCAGTATCATGGACCAACCAGCTGAAAAATGAGGATAAAGCACGGTCTTACCAGGTAAGCTCAGTGTTCTTTGGAGTGATTTCCCTACTTGGGGGTCACTGTTTTATTAGTTATGTGCTTTATGTTGATAATGAACACTATGGTAGTGTTCTGATTGATGATAGTATTGTATGATGTTGAGATGGATACTGTGCTAGTGTCCTATGATTAATGATAAACCTAACACTGTGATTGTGTTAGGAATGATACTGGCTAGCTGATAGATATGTCAGACAGGAATATGATAATTAGTGTTAACTAAACACTAGGATAGAGGATGAGATGTGTTGGGGTATAAGAGAAATACCCATGATATTCTAATGATTGATGAACACTATACTAGTGTTCTGTGCCTGATGATAAGCTAACACTGAGATAGTGTTATGCTGTGTACTGATGATAGTACTGTATGACACACTAGGCACGATGATGTTGTGAGTTGTTGATATATGTGTTGAGATATATATAAATGTTGAGGAATATGCCATTATGGCATGTTGGTATTGATTTTAGATTTACCCTGTGAGAGTGTCATGCTTTGTTTTGATTATGTGATTAGGTGAGCATTCTCTGGCCAGAGAATAGTGGACTATGGACCCCTTTGGGAATGTGTCCACTTGGTGGATGATCTCCCTTGGGATAATCCATAGGCATCCATGTAAACCCTGAGTAGACGTGCCCACTCGGTGGTTGATCCTATTCAGGTATTGGATGGCAAGTCCTGAGTATATGTACCCACTCGGTGGATGATCCTATTCAGGCATAGATTGAGTGAGTTCTGGGTAGATGTGCCCACTCGGCGGATGATCCTATCCAGGTACTCAGTGTGACGTCCTGAATAGATGCCCTTCAGTGGATGATCCTATTCAGGCAATGTGAATGGATTGTATATGTTTGTCTTAGGCTGCTATGTGCATGCAGCTTGTTCATGTGAGCCGTGAAGGCTGTTTGTATGATGAAAACCTCAGGTATTGACTAGTGTCAGTGAGACCCTGGGGATGTGTGCTTGTTAGATGAGCTTCTTAGGCAGAGGCAATAAGTC
>PYAF01005716.1:37364-65986 GCA_007407185.1 Glycine tomentella
TACCCTCTCGGGTAGAGCATACAGGCTCACCCGGGCGGGGAAGACAAACATGGAAACCCTCTTGATCCCCAAGGGGGAGGGATGCAAGGTCCTCGGAACTCATCGTCGAGGTGTATTGTAACACCTCATGAGCAACCCAGGGGAACCTACCTGTCAGAGCAGGGGAGAGAGTTTGGGAAGAAGACCCGGTTGCGGATTCATCAACGGTTCTGGCGACGGGTGGATCCATAGCTACCTATAACAATAAAAAAGAAACAATCAGTCAAGTACCTGGAAGAAGAACCGTCAATGCACTGGGTTGAGAAGAGGCCGAAGTCGGCTTGGCAGATTCTTCAACAGCAGCCGGCACCCCGGCATTGAAATCCGACTGGAGTGGTGGAGTAGGGATTTCGGTGGGGACAGTTTTGGGGACCCAGATAGGATTGTGACGACAGTGGTCCAACAGGTCCTCGGCCTGCCTATTAAGATCCCTACTTGCTAGGTACATAAACTCTTCAATACATTTCGAACAATGTTCGTATTGAACTTCAAAACCTGGCTCGGCTAAGGGGTAGGTTTCAGAATCATTTGAAGGGGCGTTGCTAGAAGGGATGGAGTCCTTAGGAGATGCCCTAGATTCAGCGGCCCTAGATTGGGAAGCAAGGATTGCTGATCTTCGACGCGATGAAGACCCCAAATTAGAAGACCCTAACCTAGAAGGATTGGGATGTTTGGGGCCTAATCTGGAAGGAACAAGAGGTTTTGGGGTAGAGGCTTTGGAATTGCTTGGACCCGAAGGGGTTCGAAGCAGGGATTTCCTTTTTTCTTCCTCAGGAAGGGGCAAACCATAAAGCCAGAAGGCAGCATGGGGGGAACAAGAATTGCGAATTTCCTTTTCTTCCTCAGGGGTATATTTCATGATGAAGAAGAAAGAAGGCACAAAACTGAGGAATGTAAAGGGGCAAAAATGTGCAGAAGAGGTTGATATTTAGGGTTCATACAGAAGAAGAGAATATGTATTATAATGCCAGCAAAAGAAAGAAGATAATGAACAGAAAGATACCTGGATAAGAAGAAGGTGGCAAAGAGAGAAGTAGTAGCGAAGAACAAATAACCCCAGAAAAATGCTGGGAGAAGCGAGAAAGCAGAAGTGCGACAGATGCAGAAAAGGCACCAAGAAGATGGAAATGCAGAAGATGTGAAGATTAGCGTAAAATAAAGATGTTTTAATGAAACGAAACGGAAAGGGCACATTAAGCAAGAAGTGTAACCGCCAGAATTCAAAAATTATGAATAATAACTGCTGGTCATAGAAAAACGTGGAAGGGGCAGAAATGCCATTAGCACAGAAAAGAAATGATTAAAGCGTGCAAGAGAAGGATAAAGACTGATCGAACAGGACACGTGGCAGTTAAGGGGAAGAAGACGTTCCATTCCCCTAAGATCATAGGTGTTCCATTCTTCCATGCTTATAGCTGTCCAAGCGGCTGTGAAAAGACAAGAGCAGGTTGACATTGGAATCGACAAGGAGTAATTGGCAGACTTAGTCAGATGATGTGCCATATTTACAAGGGGCAGGTACAAAGTACACCTCGGTATAAATGGTGGTCATCTCGGTTCGGATATTGATCATCTCAGTTTGGACGAATGTCACCTTGGCTCGAGTAGTGAGTATATCGGCTCGGACGATGATCATGTCAGTTCGGACATCGAACTAAGCCCTGCTTAGGTGTCACCTAAAAAACATAGTCGGCTTCATTGTTGATACATCTCGGCCATCCAGAATGCTAGAAGACCGGGCTGAGGGACATCTGTTACGGATAAACAATATATTTTATTTAATGTTATCTTCTTCCCCACGAAATAACCACCCCAAAGAAAGGAGGAACGGTTATAGACTTCAGTTACCAGAATCTCCGCATATCAAGGAGAGAGGTTTCAAGTTCAACCGCTTGGCCTGAGATAATGGGCCTCAACCACCTTATCAGCGTCCAGGTATAAATACTGCCTTAGCCATGGTGAAAGGTACACAATTCTGACTCTCTCTTTTCCTTTTACACAAGCACACACCGCATCCCCCAATGTGTCGTGTTTATTGTGCTGTGATCTTCTTCCTTGAGTTGCTTCATATTCATAAGCTTCTTAAGAGAGAGAGAGAGTTTGATCCAACATAAAATCATCCAACACCACTTGTTGGACATTTCTGTTCTCACTGAGCAGAACAGTAATAAAGGAAAATAACTTGGAGGTGCATAGAATCAAAAACATGATGTTCTAGGGGTCAGTGCTTAATCGAGTTTAATCCAAGCTTAAGCTCACTTAAGCACACTAAACCCACGTTTAAGCGCATGCCAAATCTCCCAAATACTTGACATTGGTGCTTAAGCGCAACCTCACTAGTGCTTAAGAACGGACAGCTTTCGGACTGCCAAACAAACTGGCGCTTAAGTGTAGCTCCCTGCGCTTAAGCTGCATTCATCTTATTTAAGCCTGAACCCGCAACCTAGATAGATTTTTAGGGATTTTCGAATCAAGTCATCCCCTTTGCTATTAGTGCTACCCAATCTCTCAAATATACTACAAATATTGCATCAAAGATTATTAAATGATGAAATCTCATTATTAAACTTCAAATAGCACCTAATCCATGACTCCCCCTTGAAACCCTAAATCCTATAGGAGGGTTCAAGACCAATGGCAGAACCAATCTTTCTCCACTCATTTTCAATCAAGAACTAGATGAAGGAGAAAATAGTGGTGAAGAAACACTCACCAAAGTCCTCTAGAACGTGAGTGATGAGTGAGAGAGTGCAGGTATCAAAGCTTTCTCTTCCTAGCTCTCCTTTCTTCCTTCTCTTCTTCTCCTTTCTATATTTTCTCTTTCTAAGTTTTACATTGTGGGGGAGGGGTGTTTACGTGTAGGAGGGGCTTTGGGGGGTCAAAGGGTAGCTTAATGTATCTTTGACCTTTTTAGCCCATACTTACTAACTCAAAATAAAACTTGTAGTTACAATTAAAAGCACAAATACACAAAGTAATATTTAAATAAAACCAGTGTTTAAAAACCTGGACCGACTCAACTGATTTGATCGGTCGTACCACGATCCAGTGGTTGGACCGGATCGAGTCTATAGCAGTACCAAAATGACCTTGTAGTTACAACCCGAAGCGATCCGAAGCGACCCGTCGAGTTTGTGGTCAAATCGATGACCTGTCGACCCAAACCGGGTAATTTACTTTTTTTTTCTATGGAGTGCGAAACAAGGTCATTTTGATTTCTAGGTTTTTGATTTTAGAAAGCTTGATCCATCATCCTCGCCGCTTTGCATTCTCGCTTCTCTCATAGTCTCAGGCTCGCAGCTTCTAGGTTCATTACTCTCGCAGCTTTTCTCGCGGAACCTTCGCTTGTCTTCTTTTCGTTCTCACTTTGTCACAGTTTCTCTCACGACTTCTAGGTTCCTTCCTCTCGTAGCTTCTCTCGTGGCGCCGTCGTCCATGCTCTGTCGTATGAATTCCTTTGTCCGAAGTCTCAAAGACTGCTACATGTTTGTTTTAAGGCAAATTCGGATTTTGGTTTGTTCCATTTTGTTCCTTCATATTTTTACAATGTTTGTGATTATGGGTAGTCATGTGTGGCTACACGTGTGTCTTGGTTGGTTTGTCTGAGAGAACTTAAGTGTGGGCCGCTTGTGAGATAGTGTTAAGTTTGGTAGTGCACGTGCATATTATGAAAGTATCCAACAGACTAATGACTAAAGTTCATAGCCAGTTGGAGGAGCATTCACAGTAAGTACCTTACAACTTCCAAAATTCAAAAATTCAAATTTAAAGTAGGCTTTGAAAAATGCTGGTCACAAGAGAGCCTTTGGGAAAACAAAACAAATCTATCCTTGTACATAACAAATTTTGTCAATGCTTCCCTGTGAATATTTAAGTTTCTTGTAGGCCTGAAATGTAAAACATAATGCCAAAGTATAGTTCAAGTGCAAGCCAACAACCAACACAAAAATTTCAATAATTTGCTTAATTGGAATATCTAATGTAAAATATAAAAATCAAATTATAACTTCCCTACCTTAAGTTGCATATGTAGATGTAAAGTATTCGAATAATAACATAACTCCATCAACTTGACATTGATTTCCCTAGCTTTTGGTTACATGGAAAACTTTTTGTGTTCATGAAGTTCCCCTTATTTTAAATAATAGTAACAACCATGAAAGCTAAGATACATTCGAAGTAGTTAAAATAATATGTGTTATTTTCATGAGATCCCAATGTCAATTGTGTATTTGAGCTGATTAAATTTAGATCTTGAATATGGTTGTCTAATAAAATGAAAAAATTTGGTATGATTGCAGGTTAGTGGACAATTTTTTTTATGTATTTTCCATATGAGTTTGGTACTCTTATCTATTATACTTTATTTCGGCTGACCAAGAAACGATATATTCAACAATTAATATATCATGTGGATTGTGCGCATGTGAATATATCCTAGCTAGCTATGTGCTATAAATTAGAATCTCTAAATTAGAGAGTGAACTCTCATCTTCTCTTTGTAACTCATAACTAAATAAGAAACAGAAAAATAGAATAAAACTAACTTCTCTTTCAGAGTAACTAATCATGCCATGCACGGTTACTCAATTGCATTTGGTGGCAATATTCTTTTTTTGACCTTTTTACTTCAAAGACCATGAAGCTATAACTACTTCCTTTTATTATGTTATAAAATTATATTAATTTGTGATGTATTTTTTAAAATATTTTAAGATATAAAAAATATATATATTTTTTATTATGAACTGGATCATATAGATCTAGTAGTTCCGGTTTAACTATCCAATAATCCAATACTGGTACCAGATCAATCAAGGAATCAATTTTTAAAACTATAAATAAATAACATAGCCAAGAAAACATTATTTTTATTAATATGGGGTATTGCACCGAATCTGTAAAATACCGGCATCAACATCTCATAGGACAACACTTCAACAATATTACAAACAAAAGACTTTGAAAAGTTTATTGTCCCAATCTTTTCACACAGCAAAACATCAGACTAGGGGCATCAAAGTTAGCATTTCTCTTTAATTTATTGTTATATAATTAATAAGTCATTATTCTTGACAGTGAACGACATCTTTTATTATTTAATATATTCTTTAAGATACATGAATTCATCATTGGTTAATAATAATACATATTAATATTAACTTTCATACTAAAGTTTTATCTAAATTTAAATTACCCATATAAAGAATGAAAAAACATGCTCATATTTCATAAATCTAAATATTTATATTGAAAAAAAAAAGACTATTGTTCAACAAAATTATTTAAAAAAAAAGTGAAAGCATTTTGTTGAATTGTTAGCACTCTTTCAGTTAGGGGTTAGCAAAATTTATCAACCCCCACACAACCCGCAGTAACGAAGTGAAGAATATGCTTCTCAGGATGATTAAAACAGGTGTCGAGTTGAATTAAATGAAAAATCGGTTAAACCCGTGTCCGAACAACACATGCTCTCAAAGTTAAGAGTAGTAGAACGTGTTTGCCTTCGTCCTCCTTACACAACAATCACTTTTATTATGACTTTTGCATATTGAGCAAGCGTGTTGCAGTGGATGTTAAAAGATATTTGACGTGTTTAAGTGTCCAATGAGCAATGCCTTCACTTTTCAAATTGTGTTGTGTTTACTATCTACACTTATTTTATTCATGATTCACATAAAAATAAAGTGCAATGTGCAGGTATCATATTTAGATATCATCGTCGAAATAAAATGGTTTCATATTTCACACATCATCTTTGCTCTCAAGTCTCGACTTTTTAACCAAATGGGGACTCTTTTTTTCTTAATTATCAAATGGGGCTAGATTTAAAAAAAATTATCAAATGGGATAAATCGTACCAGATGACATGAATTTTATTTTTTTATTAGAAAATATATTTTTTAAAATTTCCACTCAGAAGTCGTTTCAAGTGGCACGACTTTTGAATGAATGTTTTTTTATAAAAAAAATTAAAAATTTATTTTTTATTTTTTTAAAAAATAGAAGTGTGTCACGTGACACGACTTTTGACTCAGAAGTCGTGTCACATGGCACGACTTCTTTATCCTCCCTTATTGACACTGTGTCTCTCATCTCTGGTTCCATCAACAATGACGCTCTATTACCCCGCAACCGCAAAAATGCACCTCCACTTTCATGAGCTCTCAAGAGAAGTGCTCAAATCTATGAAAGATTGTGGAAAGGTTTATCCGAACTAATCCACCCGCACTAACTCGGATGTCGTTCAACCCGAACGTGATCCAATCCGAAGACTAAATGGATGGTACGGGCCTCATTTTGCAAGCTTCGATTTGCAAACTTTCAGTCATGTCGTATCCTAATTTCAAATATTACAAATTTAATTCTTTTTTTATATATATCTTTCACTTCTACTTCTTAGCTTTAATTTCAAATTAATTAACAACTTAATTTATTTCTCAACTATCTCAAATCACCTTTTGTTTTTTAGGAGATATATAGCTCAATTAGTTGATCAGAATACATAACTTGTTCTAAACCTTTTAATACTTATTTTTTATTCTTACCAATTAAAAAAAACTCTTTATATAATAATTTTTTTAACCATTCTATCTCTTTTAACTCACCATTTTCATCTTCCTTTCTAAATTGAATTTCAATATTTTTTAAAAGAAATTATCAACAATTACAATTAACTTTGTATCACACTATAAATTATTTATAATAAATCCAAACTACAATTCACATGTTTAAAAATATAATTTATACGTTGAAAAATATTTATTTTTATAAATCTTAGTTATCTAAAAATAAAATTCATCTTATGCATTATTCTCCCTGCTCCCTTTGATCCTTTTATAAGACCCAAAATAGAAGTTAACCTTAGTACTTTTTATAAAACTCGATTTAGAATGTCTCTTGTATTATATTTTTCACCAAAGTACTCTTAATTATAGTAAGTTTTCTTAGACTCTTTGGTAGTCTAACTTTGTCTTGTACAAAGAGTCTTCCTAGAGCTTTTTTTTTTTTATCCATATTATTGTTTTCAAGATATGGACTTTTTCAATAATTAATCTTCACCGAAAACTTGGTTGATCATTTTTTAGTGAGATCTCTCATCCGAATTATGTTTTTTTCATCCACAAGATTCAGTCCAGGACATTCCTTAAAAAAAATCGACTTGTTAATTTTGATAACAATAAATATGTTAATGATGAAAGAGATTAAAAAATCAAAACTAACAAAAATATTGTAAAAAAAGAATATTAGCCAAGAATAATTTTAGAAAGTATATAAATTCAAGATAAATTTAATGTTACTTACTACATTAACTAATTTTCTTAATTCTATTAAATTATTTAAAAAATGAGGAAGTACAAACTAAGATAATGAACTTGTGCTAATTAACATAATTTTATGTTACTCCATTTTGAAACTGTTAGTGTTTTAACTCTTTACTTTGGTTTTAAAACTTATGGTTGTTTTAGAATTTTAATATGTAATTGTTTATTTTTTATGGCTTAATTATCATTTTGGTTCTTAAATTATTTTAAATAATTTAATTTAATCTTCAAATTTTCAAAAGATTCAATTTGGTCATTTTCATCCAATTAAACTAACACCATTAAGATTTAGAATTATCACAATTTTTAACTGTCACTATATTTATTATTATTTTAAAAAATAAAACATCACCAAATCTAAGAATTTATCTTCGAATTTTTTATTTATTGGTTCATATTCCTCTTCTTTGTCATCTCCATCCCTGCCATGTTGCACTTCCTCTGATCTCTCTTACTCTTTTCTTATCTCATAACTAAACATAACGAATTGTGTTTCTTTCACTTTCAGAGCTAAGGAAATTTCTGTCTTGGAGAGCACTGTCGGCAATATAAATGGTTTTCTATTGTATTATTGTGTGTGTGTGTGTATATATATATATATATGTATGTATATATATATATGTGGCTCTCTCCAAGGTTGATTTGAATGTTCACCGATTTTAATGTTTATTTTTATGTATGATTGTTAATGATAATTTCTAATTTGTGTAGTTGTTGTGATGAAAGAGATTCAAGATGAAACTATTATAGGCTGAACAAACAAAACTGATAGCGTTCTAGATGCCAAAGGATCTGTTCCTTGACGATTAGGACAACTCTTAGGTCATTGGATTCCTTTCTTTCCCCCGCGACCCTACCACCACCGGAGTTTAACGTCCTACACCATTCATTTTTCTTATACACCCAGCAAAAAATATATATTCCAAGATTGCCCTTCATCTTTTTTGGTTAAAACTGATACACCCTGCAATGTCTCTAAGCTTTTGTGCTTTTGTGCTTTTCTGTTGCATTTTTTGATATCCGGTTGGTGGTGTTGTTTTTGTGGTAGCGGAGGTGGTCGTGAGTCGCGGTGGTTGCTTGGTCTTGGCTCATCGGAAACCAGTCTGGTCCGTATGACTGATACGGATTGGAAATTCATATGGATCATACGAATTACCAATCTGTATGAGTTTTTTTTTTTAATTTTTTAAATTTTTTACCCAAAGTTACATAATTTTTTTTTATCAAAACTTACATGTTTACATTTACACTGTGATTTTTTAAAAAAATTTAAAAGCCCAGTTAAGAATATGAACAAGGAAAAATTAATTCTAAGTAGTATGTAAACACATGTACTTGCACATAAAAATAATTACAGTAACTGTGAATAATGGTTATTGAGATGAGAGACAGAGAGACAAACACAGTAAACACCACTTAATAAAATGAAAATAATGGAACGTTCTAACAATAACAATTGAAATACGAAAATAACCAAACTAATCATAGTTTGAAAGATGTTGTACAGCGAAGATGTCCTCTTCCATTTGAATCATTCTAGTGAGCATCATGCCCAACATCTGCATCGATTATTGCAACATGTTGATCGGTTATTGGGGCTTGTTGGGAAACTGGTTTGTTAACAATAGCTAAAATTTGTATTGGACAAAAACGTTTCCAATAGTTGGATTCTGCTAACACCTTTAAGACGTCTTTATCGCTTATCAACTCTATTATGTGATATTCGATTAATTTTTCTGAATATTTTGCATGGACTGGCTGTCGAAAAAACAATTTTATGACCACCTCTGAGTTGTGAATTCCATAAGGGGGAACCCCTACCGGCACAACTTTGCTTGATAACATCCTTAAGTGTTTCAATGTTGCATCTTAAAGGAATTTCAAATGTTATTGGATTTGTCCAGTGAAGGAGTAACCCACAAAATCCCCTTGTCGTGGTATGTTCCACTTGCCATTATAATATAGCATTGCATCATGTGTAGGGACGATGGTGGATCGAAGTAGGTTGAGTATACCATCAGGTGTTCTATTGATGGTACATAATAATTCTATAGGGCCAACACACGGGTATTGCTCATTGCACATTAACATTGTGCAAACATCATCATCATTTGTGAGTTGCAGAGAATGAAAAAAATATAGTTGACTTTAAATCTAGGAATGGCTATCGGTAGTAGATTTCATCCACTAATTGGTCATTGGTTAGCAGAAGGGTGTTGTGCATTCTACTCTTGAGTGACTGAAAAGAACACTCATTAGGAACTCGCATTGGTATTGGAGTAGGACATTCAAAAGAAACACCAGTTTGGTTGTGTTTGATTGATCCATTTGGAAAAATGAATGCTAATTTAAAGTTAACAATGGTATGAGTGCTTGTTTCTCCTAAGAATGTCATAGTATTGAGAATGAATTTCGTTTGTGGAGGTGTGTTGTGTAGGAGTGTGTGGTTGTGTGAACGGTGTATTGTGTTATAGTTGTGTGATTGTCTTTCTAATAGGGGCTTGTTTGGAATCCAATGTTAATTGAGACATGTCAACCAGAGTGTTATCAATTTCGATTGTGATGTTGCCCTTCCACATGCCAATTTCGACTGCATAGTGTTTTTATTGAAATATTGTATAGTGTCGCCAATTTCGACAGTGATGTTGGTCGTCCACATGGTGTAGCAGACATGCGTTATGTCAAGATTATTGGACACCTATAAAGGACCACAAACTATTTTTATCAATATACTGCATAGTGTTGTCAATTTCGATAGTGATGTTACTCGTCCACATGGTGTAGCAGACATGCGTTTTGTCAAAATTTATTGGACACCTATAAAGGACCACAAGGTGTTTTTATCGATATACTGCATAGTATTATCCTATTGGATGTCATGTTACCTTTCCACATGGTGTAGCAGGCATGCGTCATCACAATTTTTACCTTTAAAAAATCACAATTTTAAAATGATTTTGAACTTTTGTATTTGTAAAGTGTGTATAATTTGTTGTATTCAAATAAATGTTTTTGTTATTTTGTGTGTTTGTTTAGATGGACAACGATGATTGGATGTATGACAGTATTATGTTTGAAGAAATTAGTATGTCGGAAGACATTAATATGACTGAAGACAACAAAGACGCATCTTCTGCGTTTGAAAATAACGTGTTCAGTTGATTGTTCTGATGCCTTCAATACTTCAGAGGTATTTTTGTGACGTTGTCTTTTACTAAAGGGTGTGATGATTAAATATTTGAGAAGATTTAACTTGTATTATGATGTTTTTGTAGGTGTTTAATTCTCGTGAAGAGCTATTGCAATGGGCTCGTAAAGTTGCGTATGAGATAGGCTTCGTAGCCGTGATAATGTGATCTGACACAACAACTGGAAAAAGGGGAAGGACAACCTCATTTATTTTAATTGGTTGTGAAAGGAGTGAAAAATTTAGAGCATTCAACAAAGATTTAGTACGTACCACGACTAGCACTAGAAAGTGTGATTATCCTTTTAAGTTGCGAGAGAAACCAGTTTTGGGTGGTAAAGGCTGGATGGTGAAGTTAATATGTGGGACTCATAACCATCGTTTGGCTAAGTCATTGATGGGACATCTATATGCTGGTCGTTTGGTTGAGGATGAGAAGCTTATTATTGCTGATATGACAAAGTCAAGGGTGAAACCTAAGAATATTCTTCTAACTTTGAAGGATCACAATCCAAACAACTATACAACATTGAAGCAAGTTTACAATGCCAGATATGCGTACTGTACTTCTATAAGAGACAGTAATACTGAAATGCAACACTTGATGAAGCTTCTTGAATGCGATATGTATATCCACTGGCATAGACTGAAGGACGAAAATGTTGTACGTGACATTTTCTAGTCATATCCAAATGCAATGAAGTTGATAAATGCATGTCATTTGGTATTCCTCATAGACAGTATGTACAAAACAAATAGGTACATACTTCCTCATAGACATTTTTAGCTGCTTTTGCATATTTGGAGCGCGAACGTATAAACTATCTTGTATGGGTGCTTGAACGATTTAGGGGGCTTTTTTTGAAGAGTGATGTTTTCCCTGAAGTCATTGTTACTCACAGAGATTCAGCCCTGACGAATGCTGTGAAGTCTGTTTTCCTTTACACAACCAACTTGTTGTATCGGTTTCACATTAACAAGAATGCGAAGACAAAATGTAAAACCCTTGTGGGACAAAACAATGTATGGGACTTTGTGATGGATGCATGGGGGAGTCTGGTAGATTGTGATTTTGAAAAAGAATATGAAGACTGTGTTATGAAGTTTGAATGTGCTTGTGCATCGTGGCCAATCTTTGTTCAGTATGTGAAAGACACGTAGTTAAATCTACACAAAGAAAGATTTGTAACGACATGGACTATTAAGGTCATGCATTTTGGAAACACAACAACTAACAGGTATGAAATCGTAAAACCTTTTTTATTATGCTAATGAACAATTACAATATTCAATAACAGACATTAATTATGATGTGTTAAAAATTGTAGGGTTGAGTCTGCTCATTGGAACTTAAAGAGACTATTGCAGAATAGCATTGGAGATCTATGTAGTGTTTGGGATGCCATGAACAATATCATCACGTTGCAACACAGTGAAATAAAGACATCTTTTGAGAGAAGCACACATGTTGTTGGACATATGTTTAAAGTTACCTTGTACAAGAGACTGATCGGCATGGTTTCAAGGTATGCGTTAAATGAAATTGCTGCCGAGTTTGAGCGAATTGATTATGCAGGTGTTGATCACACTCGTTGTGGATGTGTGTTGAGAAGTACGAATGGTTTGCCTTGTGCGTGTGAACTAGCTAGAATTGGTCTTAGTAGTATACCGTTGGAAATCGTACACATGTTTTGGCGGAGGTTACATTTCAAGGACCAAGGTGACGATCAGTGCGAAATCTACATAACAGAAGAAATAGATGCAATGTCGAAGTGATTTGCATGTCTTGATATGTGTGGCAAAGTCACTATGAAGACTAAGCTCAAAGAACTAGCATATCCTGATATAACATCCATGTGTCCTCCTCCTGAAAAGGTAAAGACAAACGAGGCTCAAAAGAAAATGTCACCAAACACCAAAGATCAACCAAGCGGGATCCATCATACTTTGAGTACGTGGATGTGTTTCATTATCAGCATAATAGTTGCTCATCTCAACCCCGTTCTACATCAACATCTTCAAGACCTATACCCCTGTGTAATATTAAAATGCTGGATCAATTTCTCCCATGCATGAAGAATTACATTTTAAATGTAACTGATGTTAAAGCAGATGGTAACTGCTGTTATCGTGTTATTGCGGACTGACATGGTTATGGTGAAGATGATTGGGCTGTGGCACGCAATCATTTGCTTAAAGAACTTGCACAACTGTCTGATGAGTATATTGCCTTGTTTTGTGGGTTACGTAAATTTGAGCAGTTAAAGAGGTCACTCTTAGTGGATGAGTTGTCAAAGGTACATGTTTTATGGTTTGTTTTCATATGTATATGATATTTTGGGGGGTTATTATACTAATCCTTTTTTTGTGATCAGTTAACGGTTTAACGTTGTAGTTGTTTGTGGTGGCAGACAACAATTGATAAATGGATGGATATTATTGACATGAGTTACGTGATTGCCTCACGTTATAACCTTGTACTTGTTTGTCTTTCTCTCCAACAAAGTATGACGTTTTTTCATCTTAGAAGTCAACTGCCTAGAGATGCTGGTGCACATTAAGTAATTTGTATTGGTCATGTGTATGTAAATCATTTTGTTCAGGTATTACGAATATCATTTTATTTGTTTACAATGACTACAAGGAACATTGTAACATCCCAAAAATTTAAATAGGTCTACTTAGAGACAAAAAGATAAAACACAAAAATACTTGAAGGAGAATGACCATATTACCCTTTACCTGGATGTAAGAATTACTATTATACCCTTGAAGTAGAAATTACAAAAATGTCCTTGAAGTGAGTGAAAAATTACCAAAATACCCTTGGATATTTTGCTTTAGATATTTTGAAGTGAAAATTATAAAAATGCCCTTGAAGTAAGTAACAAATTACCTTTAGTAACAGATAAAAATCACAAGAAAACTAGGAGTACCTATATTGACCAAAAATTTATGATTAGTATCTAAAAGCTATCATAAGTTAGAGTTTCAGACCATGTGCACACATTAGTACAAAGATCTTAGGTATCTGATAAAATCTTAGAATATCTAAATAATATCTATGGTGTTATGAGGAAAATTATCACATGAGGAACGCATATGTGTGATACAAGAAGGATATGATAAAAACTCATAGATCCAAGTAGGCAAGCTTAGAAGTGCTTAGAATAGATGTAATCATGATTAGTTAACTTAATAGAAGAAACAAATTATAAGGGATCTAGCCATGGGGAATATTTGATAAAGACATAAAACTTTAGATAAATGACCAAAGGAAATTAATAAGTAATGACACCTTAGTAGCTATCACATCAATTTGAAAACTACATGAAGTATACTTGGTTTAAATTAAAAGGAAAAAAAAAAACATAAGCCAAAGCATGCTTGTGTACGTGATTTGTTTTAGCAAAACAAGTAGGAATTAAAGTGTAGCTTTTGGAGTGTGTAGGTGAAGTCATGTCTTATATGAATGAGAATAAAAGAGAACAAGCTCCTTAAGGCAAGCATTCCACGTGCATTTAGGCATATAATGAAGGAATCTTGCTTCTTGCTTAGTAAGCATGCATTTAATGCATAAAATTAAAATATCTTAAGGTCATGATTACTTTTAGAACCAAATCAAAGACTAACTACGTTACATCCTAACTAAATCTTTTCCTATAAATACCCCCTTGAATTAAAATTCTGCACAATCCATGCTATTCCTCTCAAACTTACAGCTAATTGCATTTTCTCTCTTCACTTTGCTTTCTCACTTTCTTCTTGATTTAGAAACCATAGCCCTTCACTTCTATTGCCTCCTTCACTTTTATTTCCTTCTCTTCTTCCTTCCAAACCATCCAATACAAGATAAAACTTCCATTCCTTCAAGACCAATGCAGCCAAGTACTTGGAGAAGTTGGAAGAAAACTTGTTAGAGGTAGGTGAAGGTTTAGGTTTATTTATCAGTTGATTCTTGAGATTATTTGAATGGTATTTTGGTATATCTTACCCTTAAGCTTGATGGCATGTGGAAATTTAATATATTGTTTTCTTGAAGATATTTATATAACTTTGTTTCAAGAAATGAGTGAAAGAGTTCAAGTAACATCAAGGTAGGTGTAGGACCAGGCTTTTGGTGAATATTGGTGTTGAAGCTTGATTGGCTTTGAGCTGAATTTTGGTCTGTTTTTAAAATTTTATAGCTCCCTCTACACTTAACCAAACAAGGTGTTTGACCACTCATTTTAAAGATTAGGATGTCTTCTATGTTGTCCTAAAATATGGGACTAATCTGAATCGTGAATTGTGCCCATAATTTATTTGAACCCAAGTTGTCCGAATTTGTCCACACTCAAAATAGCCACTGCCACTCGTTTTTAAAAAAAAAATATTTCTCTCTCATTTATTACTCAAATAAGGTGTATGATATATGGAATTAAAGATATAGATGTTAAATATAACATATAAAATTTCAGCCAAGTATAGATTGTGTAATGTTTGCAGTCATGAAAACACTAAGAGATGTCAGTGAAGAATCTTGAGCTTGTGGCAGCCTTGGAGTGTTGTTATTAAAATGCTATAGCTAGAGTTTTAGAACTCCAATTAAGGCATGTGATGCCTTGTTTGAAATCTTAGGAACTATAGTTTAACATACTAAAAGATGAGAATTTAATGACTTGTAGATTAGCATAGATTATAAGAAGAATCGAATCATAGGTGGTGAGAAATCTTGTTGTTATGAAAAGTATTTTTGTATGATGATGAAATCTTGATGTTTTGTGGCATAATTGCATGACATGAGTTATGTTGCTTTGCATGTATTTGAGCATGTCATATGCATTAAGAAAATTAAGAAGATAAGACCTGAAGGGTGATACAATTAAGCTTAGCACGACCCTGATGGTGCCCAAAGGGTGATACGGTTAAGCCGAGCACGACCCTGAGGGAAAGACTAAAGAAACATATTACCTGAAGGGTGATACAGTTAAGCTAAGCACAACCTTGATGGTACCCAACAGGTGATACGGTTAAGCCAAGCACGACCCTGCGGGAAAGACATATTGACCCAATGGGTGATACGGTTAAGCGGAGCACGACCCTGCAAGAAAGACATATTGACCCAAGGGTGATACAGTTAAGCTGAGCGTGACCCTATGGGACCCCAAAGGGTGATACATGAAAAATACAATGAACACTTATGCAAATAACCAAGAGGGGGGTGAATTGGTTTTACCTCAGATTTTTAAAATTTCCTTTCAAAATATGTAACAGCGGAAGTCTTTAACAATGATCGTATCAATCTAACACCAACTAGAAAAACAACTTACTTCACCAATCAAATTACTATTGTGTTGTGACCAAGTTTGTATGATAAACAATTACTATACTTCAAGAGTTAAATGAAATACAAACTGAAATATAAAGCACAAAAGATTTATACTGGTTCACCTCTCAACCCCAGAGGCTAAATCCAGTTTTCTTCCAACTAAATCTTGGTTAGAGTTCCTCTATAATAAATATCTGTTCTTTATAAGCTTACAAGTGATCTCTCTTACCCTCCCTAGGTAAAATTCAAAATCTACTTCCTATAGACTTTTCAAAAGACCAAGAACCAGAGATCCCCTCTCTGTTCTTCTCTTTAGAAATCCTTTCTAGAAAAAGCTTTAAAGAATACAAATGTTATATGGAAGTACCACACAATTATACAACATAAATTAACTAAAAATCAAGCTTAAGGTACAAGAAAGATATCACCTTATAATCGTCAGCACTAACAATGATATGAATGATTCAATCAACCTGAGATTATATGTAGAAGATGACTACCAGTCTTTCTTGAATTCTTTCTTTAAGAACAAGCTTGAACAGAACTTTGATCTTTGAGTTACAATACTAAGAACTCATGTAGATCTCATTGACATTCAGCAACTATGATTATCTCACTTAATTCTGACTTGGGTACTCTTGAGAATTGTAGAAAATGTTTATCACTAAGTTTGCACGAGTTGGTAATTCCTTTTTTTTTTTTTTAAATAGACTCAGCTTTTCTATTTATAAAAAAACTGTTTTAACTAATTGTAATCGATTATTTCGTCAATGTAATCGATTATTTTATAAATTTAATCGATTAAAGTGTTCATCAGAAATCTAGAAATCTGTCATGAACAGAATAATCGATTAAATCATCTTGTAATCGATTAAGCCAGATGAACTAAGTTTCTTAATGCATACAAGTAATCGATTAAGAACCCATTTAATCGATTAACACAGACCATGCCTAAAACTTGACAATGCATATTTAATCGATTACGAATATCTGGTAATCGATTAAACCAAATGAACATGCTGTGTAAAATTATGCAGAAGCTCTGGTAATCGATTATTTCGCAAGATAATCGATTATCACAGGAAGTTCTCAAATCTGTGTAGAGCTTATTTAATCGATTACGATCAAGTGGTAATCGATTAAAATATTCATAAGACATTTTCCAGAAACCAACACATGCCTGTAATCGATAATTTTACCAAAGTAATTGATTAAAGCAGTGAGAAATTGTTTTATACAATTTCTAATAGCCTTTATGAGTTACTACATGTTTGATTGTGACCACATGATTAATTCATATTAAATGAATGTATGAATGCATGAATTACCCTTAGACAATGAGGATTATAAAGCTTTATCTTAATAAACCAAGCTTAAGAACAAATTACATATGCCATCTAATAAGATTGGGTATGTAAAATATCAAAACTCATTTGCCTCTTCATCTTTGAATACTTTGCTTCAGCTTTATGATTCTAACAATACAGTTGAGCTGAGCACGACCCTGCGGGAGGAACCTAAGTCTAGTAATGAGCTCATTATCTAGTTTAGGGATTTACGATACATTAAATTAAAGAGAAAGAGAAATCATGCATGAATGTGTGAAGATTTATGATTGCATATGATGAATTTTAAGGTTTGTGAAGGCTTATGATGAATTTTAAGGTTTATGATCCCATATGATGAATTTTATGTTAGGGTGAAAGTTTATAAAGGATTTTCAATTAATTAAAATGAAACTACTTCGGATTATATGTTTATGAAATTAAAATCAACTATAATTGTTCACATGTTTTCTTAATAAATCGAAGTAGCTGGAATTATGACGATGACACTGTATGATAAGTCAGTCTTCACCTACTGGTAATTCTTTTGAATTCTCACTGTTTTAGTGTGTTCCCGTGTCATTCCAGACAGGTAAATCGGGAGGAGCAACTACAAATTGGGGACAAACTGGAAGATTTCTTTTAATGTTGAAAATTTTTAGATTTTCCTATATGCTTTGTAGTATATGGACATCAATATTATTGTATGAAATATTATTTACAAGTTATTACTAAGTTTGTAATTTATTAAAGAGACCAAAAAGTCTCTACAGACTCTCTTTAAGCGTAATTTTCTAATATTGAGATAAATTTTTCCAATCAATTTTGGTTAAAAATTATACATTAGAAAGGTTAATCTTCTAGTTACAAATATAGCCACCTGTCATAGTATGGATCATGATTTTGTTCAGGTATTATTGCGAGACGGATGTCCTATGCCACCAAGTGCTTTGTTATGGTCAAGAAATTGTTATTCCCAAGTAAGAGAGTGACCCACTAGTTATATTAATTGAATGCAGAAGTATGCCAGTTTGACCAGAATACCAGCTGATTATGTGGATTTGGGGTGTTAAAGACACGAATGAAATGAAATTATGACTTTAAATACTGATGGGTGATGTTTATGAAAGTACATTATTTTGTTATTTGATTAGAGTTAACTATGAAACGAAATCTTTGTTCAATAATAATGTTAACACATATGTTCATATATTGGCATACGCCGTACAAACAAAGTAAAAAGTCAAACTCGCCGCGGTCCATTCCTGGGATGTCTAGACCGCACATACACTATCATATCCTCACATACATTGCGTTCTATTGTGATACATTGCTATACTATCTCGTATGCATCAGTGCTAGCAGTAACCATTTGAAGATCTATCAAGTGTTGCAACCTCCCCGCAATGGTCTGGAACACGCCCTTAATAGAGTATGCAAAAAATCGTATAAGACAATAAGGCCATAAAATATTGAAAATGACAATCATATTAAACCAAGTTTCAGTGTCACTTACCAATGCATGTCGAGGCATGTTAGGCTGATCAGGTTCAACTACATCTGCCTGTACAACAAGTGGTGGATCTGCCATACGAGCTGGTGGATCTGGTAAGGGATGTGGCACGACGGGAGGACGTCCTATGGCCTCCACAGTTTGTGGCGAGATCATGAAAGGGTGCGATATTTGGTAGAACCATTCCAAATAATCCGCATCACACTGACCAGGGAAACTGGCAGGAGCTTCCGTGACTGTAAGAAACTGAGAAAATTGAAGCCACCTGTCATTGACCTCTTCAGTGGACGGGGAGGGAAAGCTCAAAAGACACGAAAACTCTGAACGAATCCAAACTGTCTGAGTACCCTCTCTGGTTGGTATCTGACAATGTATGGGCCCCAACGGATATGACTTGAGAAAAGATTACCTCAAATTCACGGACCGCACGATGATCAGTGTATGTTGTTCAACAAACACCATCGGTCGTCAACCTATCTAGTCGCCTTTGATTGGTAGTGACAGGTAACGCCTTCCCTGGTTTCCAAGGGGCATGCCCATGGTTGGCTCTCCACATTGTCCTCATCTGCAATCATGTTGATAACTGCAGGAAAATGCTCGTATACTCAACATTGCAGTCACCAATAAAGTTAACACAAATTAGCAATTCGAATTCAACAAAAACATTAAACAAATAAAAAATTGACAAAAATACCTGCAGCAGACTAATATAACTAGAAACATGTTTTCCATGGTGCTGACAAATGAAACAATTTCAATTTTTCACTTTTCGAGTTCTAAAAGTTTTATGTGAAAAATTGAAATTGTTTCTAACTATCTTAATAGAAAAAGCAAAAACGCGTAGTTTAAGTTATCATACATGTGTTGGAGTATAGTCGCTCCCCAACTGAAGCCACTAGCCTGATGGAGATCACGAAATGCCTCCAAGAATACCACACCGATATGTGTGGCACTCTTTGTTAGCAAAGATCGTGCAATCAACCAAATGGAACAAATATGCTTTGCTACAATTGTCCACTCCATCTGCTCACACTTCACAACATACAACTCTCGCAGCCAAGAAAGACGAACATATGCTCCATGACATTGTTTCGTCTTTGCTTCACGCTTTTCGGTAGTCACCTCAAGCAACTCCACTACTAATTCAACAGCCTCATATGGATTGGTGATCTGTATGTCCTTATGGATTGGCAATCCGTAAGCCTCATACGGATTGGTAATCTGTATGAGTCTTACAGATTACAAATCCGTATGAGCCTTACGAATTGACAATTCGAAAGCCTCATACTGATCGACAATCGCTATGGCCCTTAAGGATTGCCAATCCGTTTGGGTCATGCGGATTGCCAATCCGTAAAAGCCATACGGATCGCCAATTCGTAAGGCTCATACGGATCGCCAATCTGTATGAACCTTACAGATTGACGATCCATATGAGGCTTACGGATTACCATTTCTTATTACGGATTGACAATTCGTAAGGCTCAAACAGATTACCATTCCTTATTACGGATTGCCAATCCGTATAGTATAAAACTTACAGATTACCAATCCGTACTTGTGCAAAAAACGATACCCAAGGAAGAGGAAAGGATGCGTCACTTTACCTTGACGCGGAGAAAAACCACCACAGCTACGACGACGACCAACACAACCAAAGATGACAGCTCGAGAAGCAAACCACACGACTGACCACCAAACCAGACGACGGAGCGCCAAACCTTGAATGCGCGAAAGAAAAATCAATTGCAGAGCAGAGAAGAAGAGAAGAACAAATGAATGGTGTATTGCAAATTTTTAAATCGGTAGGTTGTATGTTTTTTAACCAGGCTATTTGTGGAATTTCACAATTATTTGTTAGGTGTATAAGAAAAAGCGTTGGTGTAGGAAGTAGGACTTCCACTACCATCACTATCGCTATTCCCACCGATGCTACACGCGATTAAGTAAAGAAAATCGTAGAGAAATACTAAGATCCAGTGATGTTTTATTTATTTTTAAATAATAATAAATATAATGACAATTAAAAACCACCATTATTTATAAACAAAAACCATTAAAATTCACAATCCTAACACCATTAGTTTAATTGGACGTAAATGACCAAAATGATTTATTTCTAAAAGAAAAACTTAAGAATAAATTAATTTTTTTTAAAAATTAGGGATCAAATTAAATATTTTAAAATAATAAGAGAAATGAGGATAATTTAGTCTAATTTTATATAACATATATATATATATTTTAATTTGTAAGCCAAAAACTTAAAACATCCAAAATTTTGGAAAGCATACCCGTGTTAGCTTGTTATCTCACATGCTCGACTTTCTAGACTAGAAGCACGGTATCCAATATTATAATTAAAATCCATTGTACATTTAATCTAAAATTCTATGATTAAGTAGAGGAGATCTGGTGCTGTGAAAGTTGCACTTGCCGACGACCCAAAAAGAATGCTGTAACTATCCAAAACGAACAAACCTACAGACAAGGAAAAAGAAGACATTAGTCTTATCCATATCAAATACTACCTCCGATCTTTACTACAAGATCTAAATTAAAAATGAGTTGGAGTCCAATATAAAGTCGGCTTTTAAAATAACATGACTGTAAGAGAAACATTTCTCTAATATTTGTTAGCTTTGTTTATAAGGATAGTTTTGAAAAAATATTTTAAGACAAATTTAATGTTCTCAATTAAATGAACTAAATTACTCAGTCTTGATAAACTAGTTAATTGAACCGTATAACAAGAAAAGAGGTAAAGAAAAATATTTATTAAATAAATATTTGAGCCTATTGGTTGACATTTTCATGATCAGGGTAGCATATTTGAGAGGAAGATGGATAGCATGATAAGTTTAAACATACAGGGAGGCCATAAAGAGGAACTGTTGATGGGTTCCCGTTGAGAGTACCAAAAAGCATTTTGTACATTCCAGCTGCTGCAGCATCTCCAAGTCTTTGAACCAAGACATCTATGCATACCTGTGTCAGCATGTTGTAAATCAAGTGTTGCCTCCAAAAATAATTGGCCATTGAGTAACTCAATTGGAATTGTTAGCTCATTTTATGTACCTAAGGAAATACCCAATAAATATAGAAGGTTTTAAATATGTTTTTTTATTCCCAATAAATATCTAATTTTTGTGTTTATTCCTTAATAAATTTGTTTTGCATTGAGTTCCTAATAAAATAACAATTTTATTTTTGATCCTTAACACTTTATTTTAGTCCCTAATAAATTAGTGAATTTTGTGTTTGATATTTGATAAATATTTTTCATTTGTAATTAGTTGGGACTAAAATAAATTTCGTTAATTTATTAGGAAACAAACACAAAATCCACTAATTTATCAGAGACAAACAATATATTAAGGACCAAAAACAAAATTATTTTACTAAGGACTCAACATAAAACAAAAATTTATCAGAGAATAAACGTTCAAATTGAGTATTTATTGGAGATAAAAACATATTTAAGCCAATATAAAATGTCTAATAATGTCACTATTGCAGTTAAAAGTAGCACATGATTATGTGTATGCGCTTCTACAAGCCCAAGATACTACACACGACGACTAAAGGAAGAAAGGAAACAGAAGATGGTCGTACTTTGGCTTTATACTTCTCATCCTCTGAAACAACAGTGAATAAAAGTTCTCTTCCAGGCCTTGTCACAACATATGTAACAACCTGCAATGTTGTCAAACATGATCATGAATACAAAAAAGTGTGACAACAGTTAATTTAGTAAACAAGTTTCTGTTTTATATAATGAGTAGCAGCAGGACACAGTCATGAATTTCTCCAAAAGATGAATGCAATATGTAGTATATTGTTGACAGAAAGGAAAGAAATGCATATAATGAATGTAAGAAATGCAGAAATACAAATTCCTAATTAGTTTAATTAGATGGTACAATGAACCTAAATATTTACAAAATAATACACGTTTCTAACATTTTCAGGTCACATGCGCCACGGAACTCTCATTCAGTTAAAAAATCCATCAGTTAATCATTTGCATTAATAAAAGACAAATATGTTTTTCATACTTATAATAGACTCCTTTTTCAGTTTACTACCTAAAAAATATTTTTTTTTACTTATTTTATTACCTGACATTTTCAAACTTTTACTTTTGATACTTGTCGTTAGTTTATGTTTGTTAAGTGATGACGTGACACTCTAAATAAAATAAATAATTAATTTTTAGATATTAAACTGAAAAAGGAATATATTACAGGTATAAAAAACATATTTAAGCATTAATAAAACTAGTGCGAATGTCTCTCGACAGGATATTTTTCTGAAGTGACAATATACCTCAACAATATATTTGGTCCTCATGGGAAATGGGATTGGAGGCAATATGCAATGTATCTTATCACACACATAGTCCTTGATTGAAAATCATGCACTATAAATTGTGCTTCAACTACACAGACTCATACTTTATATCATACAATGAACCTATACATGTTCTATATCTACTTTCACAATACACATTTCTAGATATGTTGTTAATTTCTGAATTCTATTAAAGGAATCAATATTTGTAAGTCATAGAGAATAACCTTTCTCAGCGTCTCACAAATGGCAACCACCACCCATTTTGGCCAAGCAGCTAGAGCGACTAAATTTAAGAGGCCAACAAAAGGTGCTGAGCATATAGCTGTAGTCACCCCAGCAACAGTAAGAATGCGTCCCTGTACTAGTAAAGAAAAATATATATAGTTAACATTAGTAACATGCATCATCATTAATACTAACATTAAAGAATAAAACCTATGACAAATATTTTTTCATTATTGTTAATAATACTATTACCTTTTGAAAATGATTACTTCAACTAATGTAGCAACAATGATTTTCCTATTATTCATTGTTTATGTAAATAGTTGTTATTCCTTCATTCATATAAAATAAACAAATGCTGACGGCAACTCTCTCAAGCAAATTTATAGAAATTCTCCTATTTTCAATATTTCCAATAGGAATAAAGCAGGTATAATCCTGCTTTCGTGTTCGATCTTTTCCAAGGTCCATCAAACCCGAGCGAGCACTCTTAATCCTTAAAGGATGCAAGCCACCTCTATCATCCTTGTCAGGTTGTCCCCCCTATGTGCACAATCACTGGAATTACTGCCATGCACCTCCCCGTTTGTTGGTGCGCACAAGACATAGGTCATGTGAGAGCCATACTTAGACCTAGGTAGGTATTGAAGAGTAGTGGGGAAACTTAATTACCTCACCAAGACTAGACTAGATATACCTTTCATCCAAAGGGTTATTCCCTCCGTCTCAAAATAAGTGTCGCATTTGGTTTTCCAATGTAATATTAATTGTTTTATCCCAATAATACTCATAATAAGTGTCACTTTAGTTTTTCAATAAAATTTTAATACTAAGGTTAATTTTATAAAATTGCTACTCTCTTTCATCTATTTATTAACTATAACAGTCTTTTACTATAATGTTTTGTCAAAGTAGACCACGCACCTCATGTTATTTATAATATGAAAAAGGAATCAATATTGATTACAAGATCAATTAATTACTGATTAATAGAAAATAGAATATTCTAATAATAACTTTTCTTCGTCTGTGTAAAATAACTTAAAATGACATTTATTTTGGGACGGATGGAGTACAATTTATTGTTTTACATGAGATAGTCATATGGTACAAAGGTTCAAATTTTGAGGTATGCCATGGTTTTCACTTAAAGCACTTTGTATATGTAGAGACCATGTACAGACATTATTGCTTATATGATTATTGAGCTGGATCTCCTAGTGATAAAGGTCGACCTCTATATAATGTGTTTGTTTCAAGAACATAAACATAGAGAAAGGCAAAAAAACACCTTGTGTCTCGAGACCACACGGATGCCACTTTATATAGTATTATTGAGTCGATTACAAATAAATAGAAAAGATAACGAATCCTCTAAATCAAAGATACAATTACCATATAACATTAAATGGAAAGATGCTTGATATTCAACACTCACCCTTAAACTGGAGCATATAAATCATATGCACCAAGTAAGAGGTTGCCGAAAAACACATTGAAAAAGAGATGGTGGTGCAATAGGTGACATAAATTCTTTGCCGAAAAATGAACGACAAGTAGGAGGTAGTGGCAAACCACTGGCCAAAATTCTCACAAGAACCTGAAGTAGTCATGAGTGCAGGAAAATGACAAACAAACAGTACCTACAACAAATGAAGGAAGAAGGATAAACAAATGGGTTACAAAAGAGAGACCATGTCAAACGTGGTCAGAATGGGCCCCCAAACTGTAGGGGTAGATGCATGAGGTACGGGCGTCACCGGAGGTGGAAGTGCGGTGGCAAAGGCACTGTCAAGCGCCGGAGGACAGTCACCGCTGATGCTGTTCGGCTTTTCAAGGAAAGAGTGGGGGAAACGCCGAATGGGGAAGCGTTTTTTGGAAACATGTAGGTCAGCAACCAGCGATCCAAACTGTGGGGTTGCCGGTAGGAACAGTGGCCTGCTGATGGTGGAGGTGGCTGAAAAATTCGCCAGAAAAGATACAGCGAGGATAAAGGTCCATCGGAAGAAGGGTGGTGAGCAAAAGGTCTCACCGGTGATAGTGGGTCGCTCGATGGTGGTTGGAAATGTTGTCGGAAAAAGAGAAAGGATCGTCGAAAAGCGGATGCAAGTCGTCAGAATAAGTGTGATGACTGAGAGGCTGATGAAGAAAGGCTGGTACAAATCTGAGTCCAAAGTGCAGAGAACCTTTTAGATATCTGAGGATTCACTTTACTGCAGTCCAGTGGGATTCCAAGGGTTTGGACATGAACTGACAGACTTTGTTCACAGCAAAGCTAATTTCAAGTCTGGTGATAGTGGCATATTGAAGGGCCCCCACCACGGATAGGTACATAGTGGGATCTGAGAGAAGATCATTACCATTTTTAGAGAGCTTCAAGTTAGTCACCATAGGAGAAGAAATGGGTTTTGCCTCAGCCATGTCAGTTTTGTGCAGGAGATCATGAATATATTTGCTTTGAGTGAGTATCACAGAACCAGTAGATGTATGATAAACTTCAATGCCAAGAAAGTAATCTAGTTGACCAAATTGCTTTAGAGCAAAGGTGGAATTCAGTTGACGAACCAGAGAGACTGGATGAGATAATTGAAGCTGCCAGTGATGACGATATCATCAACATACACCAAAAGATACACCACACTTCTGTCCTTTTTGTAGATAAAGAGAGAGGAGTCACATTTGCTGGTGGGAAAACCATATTGCAGTAAGGTGCTTTGAAGCCTTTCAAACCATTGCCTGGGGGCTTGTTTGAGCCCATAGAGTGCCTTGTAGATGGTTTCTTGAACGGAGCCCATTGAGGAAGGCATTGTTAACATCCAGTTGTTAGAGTAGTACAATGCATATAATGTAATAGTCCCACATCTTGTATATGATAGATTAGTTTCTGCACTTGTTGATATAAATATATTCCTTGTGTGTTCATATTAGACACAATTATTCAATCTCAAGTTGATATCAGAGCTCTTTGTTTTGGGAACTTTCGCTTCCGCTAAAACCCTAAGCCCACTACTTAGGTGTGTCAAAACCCTAAGCCCATTGCTTAGGTCTCCTTGCCGTGTGACTCTCTAGCTTGTCACTGTTCACTCACTGTTCACTATGACGGAAACACTGCTCGCTCAGTCGGAAATATTGTCCACTCTGCCTTCCCCCCTCCTTCAATGGACTTCAATTCTATCACAAACCCTTGTTCAGCCTCCAGCATATTACATTTAATCAATTTCCTACTTATGGCAGCCTTAATCAATTCAGGCTCAGCCCTTAATACTATTTTTCTGTGCTGCACCTTCACAGCTAGTGTCAATTTATCAAAATTGGCTTCTAATTTCCCCCAATCCAGCTAACCACTCCACTCCCAAAACAATATCATGGAAATGAAATTGTGAGTTACTCCACAATCAATCAACACTGCTACCTTCTTGTTTTTTATCTTTCCCCACAGCTTGAGTGATTTCTTGGAGGTAAATCCTTCAATATTATGCAAGGATAGCTGATGCACTTCCTCTTCTTCATCATTCTTATTCTCATCTTGATTTCCCCTCTCATCTTCATCCTCTTCCTCCTCCATAATCATTAATCTCAGCTGGTTGTTTTTGCAAACATGAGTGGGATGGTATTTTTCATTACAAGTAAAACACTCTCCTTTTCTTATTTTTTCATTCACCTCCGTAGCAGATATCTATGGAAGTTTTTCTTCCTATTCAACTGTTCTCCTCCTGTTTTCACTCCCCCAACAGCCTCCAACAACTTGCCATTCCCCTGCTGCCATTCTTTCCCACTTCTTGGACCTGAAAAATCGGGTCTTGGAAATTGAGACACCCATTTTCCAATTCTGGTTAAATTTCCCAAAATTCTATTCTTTTCTTCAACTTGCCTGGCCTTTAACATGGTGTCCAGTAGTGTTCTGGCCTCATGTAGCCTAACCTGTCCCTATCTCTTCTTTCAGCCATTTCACAAACACCTCCATTAAAAAAATTTCTCCCAATCCTTTCCCAGCCCCCGCATGCTTCTCAAAAAGCCCAATGTACTCTTGTACTGTGTCTTCCTGTTTCAAAGCCAGCAAGGCCTAAAAAGGGCTTTCCTTTGTGCTTTGAAATCTTTGCACCAGGGCAATCTTGAATTCTTCCCAAGGCTGGTTCGAACTCCAAGACTCCCAACACTGGAACCAGGCCAGTGCTTCCCCATCCATGGCCCACCAAGATTGCTTCCAGTTTCTCATCCTCCCCCACAGCCTGAAGCCGGAAATACCTCTCAATCCTTGACACCCAGCCCACTGGATCATCTCCCGTGAACACTGGCATTTCAATGTTCCTCCATTTTCGCGCCCCACTGTCATCTCCCTCCTGGTTCTTGCCTCTCGCCCCCTTTGCCGGAACTCGCTCCTCCATCGCCGGCCTCTCCAAGTTCGTTGCGACCTTCTGCAAGATACTTTCGATTGCGCCTAATCGGGTTTCCATCGTGACCCAATTGGCCTCCACAATCGCGTGATCCCTCTCGCTAGCTTCACGAGCTTCCTCCATCGCGCGTTCCAGTGTCTCCAATCGGGCTTCCATCTTACTGCTGTTCTTCGTTGCCATTTACGTCCCACAACCCCAAGATAGGAGCTCTGATACCAGTGATAGGAATTGGACCAGTTTAGAAAAGAAAGAAGAAACTGAATGAATCTTTATTGGATCTTGGAGACTAGCTTCTGCTATTACAAGTTGTGACTATTCAAGGTGTCACAGCCTCCTATTACTTTCTGCTTACGAGCTACTCTTTCCTCAACCACCCACTTCCTATTTATAATTTCTGACCCCTCCCCACAGTTAGTATAACTAACTAACTAACTGTACAACTCATAGTTATCAATCCCGGATAGTGGCGCGGCCGCCCTCAAAACTGGGATAGCGGGATGACCGCTATTCTAACGTTTTTATATATGTATTAAAAAATTTATAATATTAATATATTAGCTTAAAAAGAG
Organism: Glycine tomentella; assembly: GCA_007407185.1. Taxonomy (NCBI): domain Eukaryota; kingdom Viridiplantae; phylum Streptophyta; class Magnoliopsida; order Fabales; family Fabaceae; genus Glycine; species Glycine tomentella. Next base: position 65,609 of record PYAF01005716.1, read on the forward strand.
AAATATAACTAAAAATTCATGCACTAATTATCATTAACAATAAAAACTCTTAAGCAAAATATAAAGTAGAATAGTAGATGTCAATAAATGTCAAAGAAACAATTCTACAAAGTAAGTCTTGAATCCTCTAAAGTCAAATGTAACTAAAATGGAATTTAAATCTAATTAATTAATTTATTACATAATAATATTTTGGCTGTATGTTTAATCACTTCATATACAAAAATTTAGTTGATTAATGATTATATAATAATGTTAACTTTTTACATAAATATATATAATAAATATATTAAAACTAATTTATTAAATATATTTCTGTCACAAAATAGTTTTAAGTTACTTGTTCAATAATATTATAAATTAGATTGGTTTTATAAA
>PYAF01005716.1:66086-83473 GCA_007407185.1 Glycine tomentella
CATACATTATAAAATTGCAATGTTTCAATTAAAAGCAATTTTTTTTTAAATTTGAATTGCTTTTATTTGCTATTCATATACATAGGTTATAGAATTAGGATTTCTTCTTTGCTTTTAATTTCTTAAAGAAGAAAGAAGTCTGATGCAGCGTCCCATCACCATCCCCCCAAAAAAAATCCTTCACGCGCAATCAACCCCCCCCCCCCCAAAAAAAAAAAAATCTCAGCCCCCCCTCCCCCCGTCCTTCCTCGATTACGCAACAACACAGAGAAGGAGAAGAAATAAAGAACAAAATGAAAAAGAAAAACTTCAAAACCTCGATGGAGAAGGAGCCGCCAGAGGAGGAGAAGAAGAAATGGACGCCAGAGAGGAAGAAAGAGACGTCGGAGGTCGCGCCCGAGCAGGGTTCGAAGGTCGTGCCGAAGAATGGATGCAAGGCCGCGCCGGAGGGAGGAGGTTTGCGTGCAGGGAGAAGGGTTCGAAGGTCGCGCCAGAGGGAGGTGGTTCGCGTACGAAGTCGAAAACTAATAACCCACTAGACATTTCACTCGCCCCACCCAAATCGCGGCCGCGTCACTGCAATCGCAGGCACGACGCCACGTCCCCTGTCCCAGCCGCAATAGCCGCTATCCCAAACTGCACCGCTACACTACCCTTCGTAGCGGTGCATGGCCGCTCCGCTACTATCGTGGCTAGTCCGGCCGCTATTGATAATTGTGGTACAACTAGTATACTAACTAATACAACTTATTAACTAACAGCTTCCTGGATCCTATCAAAATACTGTTCACTCAGCCGAAAATACTGTTCACTATGACGGAAACGCTGTTTGCTTCACCAGAAGCATTGTTCGATATGCCGGAAACACCGTTCACGCTGACGGAAACATTGTTCACGCTGGCGGAAACACTATTCACATATGAAAAATTGTTCAATTTGTCTACTCCTTCCATATCTGCAAATTTTTTGTTTATTTATTGCATTCATAATGGCAGCATCATCTCCTGCCAGCGGAACTGGTCAAAGACCTCGTTGTAATCATTGTCAGCAACTTGGTCATTATGAGGAGCGTTGTTACTTGAAGTAACCACACCTGCGACCCTCTCATGCTGCAAATGTAGCTCAGTCAGATACTGCTTCATCTGGTTCAGTTTCCCTCTCCTGCAGACTATGCTGCACTCCATACTCTTCTCAAAAAGGCTTCTCCTTCGCCTCAGACTCAGCCTTCTGCTCTGGATACTGGTAATCCTGTTGCTTGTGTTTCTCATTCTACATCACTTGGTCCTTGGATAATTGACTCGTCACAGGTTGATTAGGTTCCTTTTCTTGACTTGTCTTTACCAACCGCAAATGACTCTATTCCCGAGGGGCGACCTCTTGCCTCCATCCCTGAGGATCGCCCTTTTCTCACCTATCAGCATCATCAGACTGTGCCCCCTACTAGTGTTGTTAAAACCTAGTTTCAACTCGGTTGAAACGGATGTTTTTACGTTTTTGGGTCAAAAATCGTGTTGAAACGGTGGTTGAAACGGAAAATGGGCTGACACGTTTGAAACGGCGAGTCAACTCGGTAAACTCGGTTGACTCGGCAAGTTTACCGAGTTGACTCAGTTTTTTTAAAAAAAAAAAAAAAAACAATAAAGACCTCCAAACGGCGTTGTTTCAGTTTTTCCCCCTTAGACCTCAAGTGACTCAGTCCCGCTCGTAGCGGAAGGGGAAAGCTAATGAAGAGGAAAGATTAGCACGGGAAAAAGAGGCAAAAGAACGGAGGAAACAGAGGGAGAAGGAGCAGGTCATCGAGATGGGGGAAGGGGGATAGCCACCGAAGGTCTTCTCGAAGTCCAATTTGCTCAAATTAGTGGAACGGCGCCGTCAACTTGTAATTTCAGCGGAAGAAGGCCTGAAAGAAAATATTAAATATATAGTTGGTATTAGGTTTTTCTCTATTTGGGCCAAATCTATTAAGTTACTTTTTGCACCCCTGTTATTGCTTTCTGTAGTTTTCGAATTTTTTTTATATATGTAGTAAACTCTTACGTTTCGTTTACGTTTCACGTTTTTACGTTTTTGCTCACCCCCACCGTTTCTGCGTTGACACTACGTTTTAACAACATTGCCCCCTACGGACTTGCCCCTGGATGATTCATCGCCTTCTCCTGTCGACTCTTCCCCTCTGGCTCCTTGATCAAAAGCTCTTCCCATTGCCCAAAGAAAAGGTATACGTACTACTTGTAACCCTTATCATCTTTATACATTTTTGAGCGATGATCGTCTTTCTATTCCTCATTTCACCTTTGTTTCTGGTCTTTCTTCTGTTTCTGTTCCTAAGACCACAGGTGAAGCTCTTTCCCATCCAGGGTGGCGCCAAGCGATGCTTGATTAGATGACCATTCTTCATTCCGATGGCACTTGGGATCTTGTTTCTGCTCCTCCGGGAAAGTACATAGTTGGTTGTCGGTGGATCTTTACTGTCAAGGTTGGACTTGATGGCCGTGTTGACCGTCTCAAGGCGCGCTTAGTCGCCAAGGGTTTTACTCAGATTTTTGGCCTTGACTATAGTGACACGTTCTTTCCTGTAGCTAAGATGGCGTCTGTTCGCATGTTTCTTGCCTTCGCAACTATTCTTCATTGGCCACTCTTTCAACTGGACATTAAAAATGCTTTTCTTCATGGTGATTTACAGGAAGAAGTATACATGGAGCAACCACCTGGCTTTGTTGCTCAGGGGGAGTCTGGGATGGTGTGTAGACTTCGCAAGTCCTTATATGGCCTCAAGCAGTCTCCTTGGGCATGATTCAACCATTGCAGTTCTTCCGTTCAGGCTTTTGGTTTAATCCGTAGTGAGGTTGATCATTCTGCGTTTTATAGGCACATATCTCCTGATAAGTGCATCTATTTGTTAGTCTATGTTGATGACATCATTCTCACCAGAAGTGATCAAGTTGAGATTGACCAATTAAAACAATATTTGGTAAGCTTCGTTACTTCTTAGGAATTGAGGTGGCACAATCTAGATAGGGCATTTCCATTTGCTAAAGGAAATATGCCTTAGATATCTTAGAAGAGACTGGTATGTTGGGGTGTAAGCTAGTTGATTCACCCATGGATCCTAATATCAAATTATTACCCGGACAGGGGGAGCCATTATCTGATCCTGAACATTATCGGAGGTTGATTGGGAAGCTCAGTTACCTTACTGTGACTAAGCCAGACATCTATTTTGTTGTTAGTGTTGCTAGTCAGTTCCTTAACTCCCCTTGTGATTCTCATTGGGATGTTGCTATTAGGATTCTCCGGTACATCAAAAGAGCACCAAAGAAAGGCTTATTATATTCAGATCAGAGACATACAGAAATTTGTGGTTATTCAGATGCCGATTAGGCAGGTTCACTCTCGGACAGGCGCTCTACTTCAGCTTATTGTATCTTCTTTAGAGGAAACCTGGTTTCTTGGAAGAGTAAGAAACAAATTGTTGTTGCACGATCTAGTGCAGAGGCTGAGTATCGTGCAATGGGAGTTGCTACCTGTGAGCTAATCTGGTTAGAACAGTTGATTAGAGAGCTCCATCTCTGACCAAAAACAGCCTAAAACACTCATTTGTGACAATCAACCTGCGCTGCATATATCATATTATCCTATGTATCATGAGAGAACCAAGCATATAGAGATCGATTGTCACTTCATTCGAGAAAAGATTCAGTCAGGAGAAATCAAAACGGCATTTGTCAACTCCAATGATCAACTCGCGGATGTCTTCACTAAAGCCCTTAGAGGTCATCGGGTTGAATATATTTGTAACAAGCTAAATGCTCACAATATATATGCACCAGCTTGAGGGGGAGTGTTAGAGTAGTACAATGCATATAATATAATAGTACCACATCTTGTATATGATAGATTAGTTTATGCACTTGTTGATATAAATATATTCCCTATGTGCTCAAATTAGACACACAATTATTCAATCTCAAGTCCAGTGATCACTGAGTGCCCAGGTGAGAATCAGACGAATGGTAGTAGGTTTGACCATTGGAGAAAAGGTTTCATTGAAGTCATACCCCTGTACTTGATGAAAGCCTTTAGCCACCAACCTGTCTTTGTATCTGTTAATGGAGCCATCAGGATTCTCCTTGACCCGAAATATCCATTTACTGCCTATGGCTTGGTGGCTAGGAGGAAGAGGAACCAGGGTCCATGTCTTGTTACTAATTAAAGCATCAAACTCAGCTTGCATAGCACTATGCTAGTTTGGATCTTGAGGGGCCTGTTTGACAGACTTGGGCTCAGTGTGTGTGAAAAATAAAGACTGATGTAGACGTGTTTGCACAATTCCAGACTTAGCTATAGTTTGCAGGGGTGAGAATTCTGAGGAATGGGATATAGGGAGGCTGACTCAGAGGTAGACACAGAGGAAGCTGGACTAGAAACAGTGGCAGTGGAAGAGGAGAAGAGGAAGTGAGAACTGACTGAGTGTCAGAACCAAAATCAAGAACAGGAGTTTGGGAATTTTGAGGAAAAGGAGAAGAAGTGGGAACTGACTGAATGTCAGAACCAGAATCAAGAACATGAGTTTGGAAAGTTTGAGGAGGAGGGGAAGGGGAGTTAGGTACAGTGTTTGGTAAGGGAGTAATAGGTGGAGGACCAACAAGGGGAATGTTTCCTGGAAAAGAGGACAAGTATGTTGGGGTAGAGGAGGATATGGATTTAGAAAACAGATCAGTATAAGGAAACCTGGTTTCATTGAACACCACATCCTTGGAAATGACTATTTTGCCATGAGGAGACAGGCACTTATAGCCTTTATGGTTTGTAGTGTATCCTAGAAAAAGACACTCATGAGACCTAAAATCCAGTTTGTGAGAAAGATAGGGCCTGAGAAAAGGAAAACAGGCACACCCAAAGGCTTTAAGATGCAGATATGTTGGATTTTGATCAGTTAAGACAGTGTAAGGAACAGAAAACTGCAAAGAGGCTGTGTGTAGTCTATTAATAAGATGAACGGCTATGATAAAGGCATGATCCCAACATTTAAGAGGCATAGATGCATGACTAAGAAGCATAAGACCTAACTCCACAATGTGACAATGCTTCCTTTCCACTACTCCATTTTGGTTATGAGTGTGAGAACAAGCAAGTCTGTGAATAACCCCTAAATCTGTGAGAAATTTGTTGATAGGTCTGAACTCTCCCCGCGAATCAGTTTGCAAGGCTTTAAGAGGGTGATTATATTGCAGCTCAACCATGGCTTTAAACTGTTTAAAGACAGTGTCAGCTTTAGATTTCAAGAGATATATCCAAGTAAACCTTGAGTGGGCATCAACATAAGACAAGTAATAGCGAAAGCCACCAAAGGAAATCATTGGGTAAGGTTCCCACAAATCGCTGTAAACAAGTTCCAAAGGCTTATTATAAGTGGTGTTAGACAAGGGAGCATGCAATCTGTGAGATTTGCCAATAGCACAAGCAGAACAAAAGAAAGTAATCTCTTTATTTGATGTGGGTACATTACAATTGTTCAATACAAGTTTGAGAGTGTGATCATTTGGATGTCCTAAGCGAACATGCCACAGAAATTTAGAGCTAGGAGAAACAGCAGTGGTTACACATGATGTTTGTGAACTAGAATTAGTTACAACAAGTATTTGTAAACTAGAATTAGAGACTAAACAATGTGCTGGAAAAAACAGCTTGGACGAGGCTGCAAGTGGAGGCTTGGAAACTGGTACAGACCATCAGGACCCACTGTGCCTCGAAGAAGAACCTCTTTAGTTGCCTGAGATTTCACAAGACAAAAGTCAGAATGAAACTCCAAGAAAACTGAATTATCCTTGGCAAAACGACTGATACTAATCAGATTTTTGGTGATACAAGGAACATGAAGTAAATTGTTGTCGAGACAAAGAGACATTGGACTTAATAGGTGATGGAAAGTAAGATGAACCAGAGGAAGAAATGTGCAATCCTTGTCCATTACCAATGTAAATTTGGCCTGGACCTTCAAAAGAGCCATGTTGGCAAATATTGTTCTGATCAGCTGTTACATGATACGACGCTCCTGAATCTGGGAACCAAGTGCTGTTAATTGTAGGACATGGACCTAGTATTCCTGAGTTGGTAATCATAGCACTGGGCAGATTTTGTGCTTGTTGTTGAGGCTGATATTGCTGAAACTGCTGAGGAAATTGCCCTTTGGCACCACTCCCCATGAGTTGACAGAGGAGAAATGTTAGGCTGATAAGCTCCATAATTTTGTGATGCTGAATTCCAATTGCTAGGGTTCAATGAAGGCTGAAACCCGCGAAAGTTGGGAGGCACTTGAGGTTGATAGTTCTGATCATATCGATGATAGCAGTCGAGGCAGGATGTCCATGTTTGTAACAAACTTGACATTGCACATTGTGATAACGACCACCGCGACCGCGGCCACAACCATTCCAACCGTCGCGACCGCGGCCACGACCGTGATACCCAGAATATGAGATGTAGTTCGAATTCGCATTTCCGGATGAAACATTCGTTTGAGCAGAAGATGATTGTTACTGTTGCGACTTCGAGGAGGGAATTTCCATTAGATTGAGTGAAGTGGTTTCAAAGGCAAGCTTCTTTTGCGATTTTTCCAATCGCATCTCATGTGCAAGAAGAAGAGCTTCCACTTCCTCAATTTGCATCTGTTGAAATTTGCTCTCAATAACAGAAATCACAAAATTGTAGTCAGAAGGCAAACCTTTGCTCTGGTGTATTTGGATCTCTGACAGAAGCTATCGGATCAGCTAGGGCTTTGACGTGCAAGAGGAATTCTGAAACAGTTTTGCTATCAAGAGTAGTGGACCGCAATTCTGCACGAAGTTGATGAGCTCTTGCTCGAGTTAGCTTCTGAAAGTGATCATGAATCTTTTCCCACACTTGAAAGGAGTGAACAGATTCTAGAACGCGTGATAGAATCGAGCTGGAGAGAGTTGATTGTAGCCATGTTAGGAGCATCTGATCTTGTATTTCCCACACAATGTACACAGGATTCACAGTGCCAGAGTTCTGATCGACTTCATTTGCATATCGAAGTGTAATATTCGGACACACCAAGTAATAGTGTAGTTGATGTGCTTTGATCTCTGGTTCTACTTGTTGCTTCCACAGCAAGAAGTTCGAATCAGTGAGCTTCTCAGAAATCGAGTGCGAGAACACTGAAGATGAAGAGAAAGAAGGAGTAGCGGAAGGAGGAGGAGGAGATTCTGCAATTGAAGGATCTTTTCGGCTCTGGATACCAAATTAGAGAAGGATAATCGAAAAGAGAAAGAGAGAGAGGGAATTTGCGACATTTATGAATTCTGATATTATTTTCCAACTTCTTTCTGTTACACTGTAGTTTTGTGACTTGAAGAGCAAGCTACACAAACTTGTAGAAGATTCTAAGGCTTGCACAACAAGCTTCTAGTTAGGTAGGTGCCAGCTGCAATGACAGCTGGATAAATAGCTTACATACTTTGAACCAAGTACAATAATCACATAACTCTTGATCACTGATCCAAAGGAGAATGTCGGAAGTGTGAAGTTTGAAAGCAGGGCCTCGAGTTTAAATGTTTCAGTAGCTCCGTTAGACGCCACAGGACACACAAACAGAACCTGCAACAACGAAGAACGATACAGTGAGAGTTCAGATTACAAAGGGAGTGCAAGCAATGCAACTCTGATGGCCCCCAAACTCTGGGGGTTAGGTCCCAAGAAGGGGTGCCGACGGCGTGGAAAACATTGCTTGAATAGAGCCTACACACTCTGGTAGTAGGCATCTGAGCGTGGCTGTTTGGCACATGGTCAAAACGTGTGTGAGGGCACGTCCGTGTCCGGAAAAGGACGTCGTCAATGGTGTTGTGTAGATCGGCGAACCGTGATTCCGACGATGGTGTCGATGCCGAAAAAAGTTGCCGGACGACAGCGGCGGTTGGTAGGAAATTTCTCTGGGAACAGTGGCAACAAACTGAAATGTGAATTGGAGAGAAAAGGCTCATGGTTCACAAAAAAAACAAAAAAAATCCTCCAGGGACAGTGGGTCCTCCGGGCAAGCACGGTTTCAGAGGCTGCCTTTTGTAGAGGCTCTAGATACCATGTTGGAAGAACAAAAACTTAGAGAAAGGCAGAAAAAAAAGTGTCTAGAGACCTCACGAAAGCCAGTTTATATAGTATTTTTGCATTGAATGCAAATAAATAAAGGAGATAATGTTTCCTCCAAATCAAAGATACAGTTTCCATATAACATTAAATGGAAAGATTATTGCTTGATATTCAATAGTGTTCTTACTGGAGGGGGACCTTATCTCATGGAAAAGAAAAAAGCACATCATAGCTGCTAGATCAAGTACTAAAGCAAACTTAGAAATCTCTATTAAGCCTCTTGGCCTTTTCAAGTATTATTATTTGAAAGAGGTTTGAACTCAACTCTGAAAGAAGGATGAATATACCATTTGGAAAAACAGTCATTTTTATTAGAAAAACTTACCGTCAAGGACAGTTGTCCAACAAGAATAAAAACAGCAATGAAGCTATTTATCTGGGCAAACAATTTTCTTCTTCCAAGAGAGCTGGTAACTGTAGTGGCAATCACACTGACTTTCTGCAATCACAGACTCCAAACGTCAGAGGAAATATGATGTACAGACGTATGGGTGCTCCAAAAAACTAACTTAAGTTATGCAGCAACCAAGATAACTTTGGAAATTAATTATTCAAAACATTTATATTTTTGTTTAAGGAGTATTAATGAAACTAATAGATAATCTGTTAGGATCGGAGATAATAGATAATTAGAATTTGTTAGAGTCTGACTATAAGTATCTGTTAGAGCTCAGAGATTCAATTGGCCAATCACATTTTCTGTTATGATATCAATAATATCAGTTTATCAACATGGTATCTAGAGCTTTCTGATCCGTTTCATGGCTTCTGCAACCGGTGGCGATGGTGAGGAGGTTCTGGTGACAGGAACTCCAACTGCAGTCAACTCTGTACCAATGAACCAAGACGTTCCTCCTTCGCCTGTCTATGATGAATTTCTCGCAACAAATCACTGAAAAGCTCAATGACAATAATTTTTTGGCTTGGAAACAGCAAATTGACAATGTATATTGATCCCAATTTGGTTTCTTGGTGGTCTAGAAAGCAAACAGTGGTCTCTAGATCAAGTATTGAGGCTGAGTAAAGGAGCCTTGCAGCTGCTACAGTTGATATTTTGTGGATTCGGACTTTACTCAGTGAACCTGCAGTTCCTCATCTCACTGCTATGGTGCTTTGTGATAATTCCAGTGCTGTGCAGATGACTCACAATCCAGTTCTTCATGCTAAAACTAAGCATATGAAGTTGGATCTCTTCTTTGTCAGAGAAAAAGTCCTGTTTCAACATATTCCTGGCTATGATCAGTGGGCTGATTTGCTCACTAAACTTTTGTCATCTGCTAGATTTTCTTTTCTAAGTTCCAAACTTAATGTTTCTGAGCTCCCTTTGGTTTCTCAGTCTCATTAAGTTTGTGAGGGAGTGAGTGTATACTCTGTAGGTTAACTCTATCTGTTAGAGTTAACCCCTGCTAGTTAGTACAGCTGTCAGTTAGTTACAATAGATAATCAGTTAGAATTAGAGATAATAGATAATTAGAGTTTGTTAGAGTCTATGACTATAAGTATCTGTTAGTGCTCAGAGATTCAATTGGCCAATCACATTTTCTGTTATGATATCAATATTATCAGTTTATCAACACTTTTATTAAAATAAGAGAAAAAAGGTTATAAACTGACAGTGTAAAATTTTTTACATAGACATCCAATCACAATTTATCATGTATGGTAAGTTCGTTGACTTTTAAAATAATTATCTTAAAGTAATTCAAATGGTGATTAGTGATTGGATGATAGTGTAAAACTACTTTACACTATCAGTCCACAGACATTAAACTCTTAAAATAAACTGAAGTGAACTCTCCCTTTCTAATTGATTTCCCTACCCTCTAACTATTCCCTATATCCTTATTTATTCACCCTTGATCCCGTCTAACTAACAAATAAGATTTCCCTATCTAAAATCCTTTATCTCTATCCAAAAAAAATTGCCTATCTCTTCTTTATATTAAATAATATTAAAATATCTTATGAAATTAGGGTTATGGCCAAAACAACTTGTGAGTTGATATGGGTGAGACAAATTTTGAAAGAGGTAGGATATACTAATCCCTATCTTATGAAATTGTGGTGTGACAATGAAGCTGCCATACATATTACATCAAATCCAGTCTATCATGAAAGAACGAAGCATATTGAGGTAGATTGTCACTTCATTCGAGAGAAGGTGCAAGAAAACCTTATATCTACCTCTTATGTCAAGACAGGCAGCCAACTAGCACTTCATCCGAGAGGGGTGCGTAGTGATTTTATTTGTAACAAGCTGGACATGATTAACTCTATGCTCCTACTTAGGGGGGAGTGTTAGAGTCGTTTATGTTAGAGTTGCTTAGAATAAAAGGGTTTTAGTATTTATACGAGCTTGGCCCAAGAACTTGTATATGCTTAACCTAGTATTATAAATATGAGGGTAGCTACACATTGTAGTACACTAATTACAGTTTATTCATATGCATCTCCCTCCCTTAAGTCTTTTTATAGGAACAAAATAGAGTTGTCGAAAAAGACAGTTCTTGACCAGATCGAACCCTAGGGACATCAATTTGCTTCGAGTACAGAGACTAGCGTAACTGGGAAAGAGATGAGGCTCGTGCAACTAGGACAAGGACGGGGCCAATGCATCTAGGATAAGAACGGGGTGATATGAATCTATTGTTAGAGTAGTACAGTGCATATAATATAATAATCACACATCTTGTATATGATAGATTAATTTTTGTACTTGTCGATATAAATATATTCTCTGTGTGCTCATATTATACACAATTATTCAATCTCAAGTTGGTATCAGAGCCAAGTTGAGGGATAACGAGGGGTTGTGCTTCATCGAGGGCCGATTGTCCCCGGTGGTTCTATGTTTGTTTCTGCCACCATCAATAGAAACATTGTTCATGTCGCCGGAGTTACTGTTCACATTGCCTAGCCACCGTTCACTTCTACGGAAACATTGTTCACGATGCTGGAGACACTATTCACCGGATATATTGTTCACATCGCCGGAGACACTATTCAATCCGTCGGAACTGTTCACCCCAACCGAGAACTGTTCATGACACCGGATACACTGTTCACGTCGCCTAAGTACCATTCACTCTTCGAAACCACTGTTCACGATGTCGGAAACTTTGTCACGCTGTTGGAAGCACTGTTCTCCGTTTGTCTCCCTTCTTCTGGCTACCTATTTCCACATTTTAATGGACTTTTATACTCGACTTACTTTTTCTAGCTATCATTTTTCATTTGTTTTTGCTTTCCCGTGACATATTCTACATTTTCCACTGTGAACTGCCACTTCCACCACTCTAGTGACACCATCGCCTGACTCATCTTCCGCTGATCTACATTGCACTGACCCTTATCTTTGTCCCAGTTGCACTGGCCCTTGTCTCTGTCCTAGTTGCACTGGCCCTTGGCTTTGTCCTAGACATACTCTACCTGTTTATGTCACAGATAATTTATAGAGAAGTCACTATCAAGTATTTGTCTTAGAGGTCCTCGGGAGCTTGAGGGGGAGTGTTAGAGTAGTACAATGCATATAATATAATAGTCCCACATCTTGTATATGATAGATTAGTTTTTGTACTTGTTGATATAAATATATTCCCTGTGTGCTCATATTATACACACAATTATTCAATCTCAAGTTCTATCAAGGTCCAAAAATATCAAAGAATCTTTGCAATGGATGGAAGGCTCATTTATAAGAGCAAGATCTAAAAGAAGCAAAGAGGGGTTTCAAAGCTTAAGCATGAGGGTGAAAGCTATAGAAGGTTTAATTAAATTAGAGTCAATCCAAGAATTGTTTCATTTCCACAATTTGAAGATAAATTCAGGAAACTTAAAGACACTTGAAATTGAATAATTGTGTGTATAACATGAGCACACAGGGAATATATTTATATTAATAAGTACAAAAACTAATTTATCATATACAAGATGTGGGACTATTATATTATATGCATTGTACTACTCTAGCACTCCCCCTCAAACTAGTGGATATATATTGTGAGCACTCAGCTTGTTATAAATATATTCAACCCGACGACCTCTAAGACAAATATCTAATAGTGACTTCTCTATAAATTATCTGGGACATAAACGGGGCCAATAGATCTAGGACAAAAACAAGGATCAGTGCATCTGAGACATAAACAAGGGTCAGTGCAACTGGGACAAAAACAAGGGTCAGTGCATCTAAGACATAAACAAGGGTCAGTGCATCTAAGACATAAACAAGGGCCAATGCAACTGGGACAAAAACGAGGGCCAATGCAACTGGGACAAAGACGAGGGCCAGTGCATCCGGTACAAAGATAAGGCCTAGTGCAACTGGGACAAAAGACAAGGGCGTACAACTAGGACAACAGACGTGGGCTAGTGCACATGGGACAAAGACAAGGGCCAGTGCAACTGGGACAAAGACAAGGGCCAGTGCAACTGGGACAAAGACAAGGGCCAGTGCATTTGGGACAAAGACAAGGGCCAGTGCAACTGGGACAAAGACAAGGGCTAGTGCAATGTAAATCAACGAAAGATGAGTCAGGCGATGGTGTCACAAGAGTGGTGGAAGTGGCGGTTCACAGCGAAAAATGTAGAAATGTCGTCGAAAAGTAAAAACAAATGAAAAACGATAGATAGAAAAGGTACGTCGAGTATAAAGGTCCACTAGAATGTGAAAATAGGTAACCAGAAGAAGGGCGACAAACGGAGAACAATGCTTCCAGCAGTGTGAACAGTGTTTTCGCGGAATGAACAGTAACTCCGACAATGTGAACAGTGTATCCAGTGTCGTGAACAGTTTTTCCGTTGGCATGATCAATGTTTCCGTCATAGTGAACAGTGTTTTCCAGCGGACTGACCAATGACTTCGGCGACATGAACCATATATTCGATGGTGTATGCATGAACAAACTAGATAACAATGTTTCCGGCAGCATGAACAATGTTTCCGGTGGCGTGAACAGTGTCTCCGACAAAATGAACAGTGTTTCCGGTGGCGTGAACAGTGTTTCCAGTGATGTTGGCAGAAAAAAATGGAGAACAAGCAAAGGGGTCCACCGGAGACATTCAGTCCCCGGTGAAGCACGATCCCTCGTTATCCCTCAACTTGACTCTAATACCAACTTGAAATTGAATAATTGTGTATAATATGAGCACACAGAGAATATATTTATATCAATAAGTACCTAGGTTATCAATCGCGTTTGGAGCGGCCGCGATAGCGGCGGAGCGGGCCTTCACCGCTACAATAGGTAGGGTTGCGGTGCGGTTAAGGATTGCGGACGTCGCGGCGTGACGTGAGATTCACAGAGCGGCCGCGATTGCGGAAGGAGCGGCTGCGATCTTGTCCGGCGGCCCTTTCTTCTTCTCCAGCGGCTGTTTTCTTCTCCGGCGGCCACCACACTCTTCCGAAAACCGCTGCAACTTTGGAGGTCACTGATTTGGATGAAAACAGCTCATAAGAACTGTAATGGAAACTAGAAAGAAAAACAGCGCAACAGCGAAGAGAAGGAGGCAGCAGCGAAGAGAAGGAGACAGATTATATGCTAGGTTTATATTATTTGGGCCTAATTTGCTTTCTGTACCCACTTTTTTTCTTTCTGCTGTTTCATATTACATTTTTTTAATGGACTTTTAAGTTTTAATTTAGATAGTTGTTATTTACAGTCTTTTTTTATTATTAATACACTTTACATATTTTATGATGACTAAGTAATATATTTTGCTCAAGAGTTTTTATTGTTAATGATAATTAGTGCATGAATTTTTAATTATATTTCTCTTTTTCAGCTTATATATTTATATTATAAATTTTTTAATACATATATAAAAACATTAGAATAGCGGTCATCCCACTACCGCTATCCCGCTATCCCAGTTTTGAGGCTCGGCCGCTCCGCTCCGCTATCCGGGATTGATAACTATGATAAGTATAGAAACTAACTATCATATACAAGATGTGGGACTATTATATTATATGCAGTACTACTCTAACAAAGACACAAAATTTGAAGAGCACAATGAGCCCAATAATTTATACTCAAGATGCAAATGTGGGCTAGAGTTTGTTTGGATGGATTACTTAGCTAATTTGGGCTAAAGATGGAGTTGTAGAAGGAGTTTTGTGTAACGCCCTGAAATTTCGATAACGGAAAGTAGATATTTGACGCATTTCTTGTGTTATTTGACTATTTGATTTGTTTAGATTAATTGAAATGTTATGTGAATTATACATGCGCAATTGCTTGGTGTAGATATCAAGTTATGGAAAATTTGTTTCAGTTGCGCTGAAATGGTGTTATTTCGAGTTTAACCCAAAACCTATTTTAGTAAAATCAACATTCTGGATTTATTAACCGTTGAATCGCCTTCAAATTTTAAAGATAGATTCCTAACCCATATATGTAACTTTGGACCGTTGGAATTCTCAAAATAATGTCTAGAACGTGGGAAATTAATTTTTCACTGAACCAGAAATTCTAGAATCTGGTCAACTCGCCCAGGCGAATTTTACAGGCACTTTTGCTCGCCTGGGCGAGTGAAGGCGATGTTAAATACGTCCAGCAGCATCCAAGCTCGAAAAAAATGGTTTCTCCCCCAAAACAGCCACCAAACCTCCTTCCCCTCCTCCTCCACCACCCACAGCCAATGTTGTTAAAACATAGTGTCAACGCAGAAACGGTGAGGGTGAGCAAAAACATAAAAACGTGAAACGTAAACGAAACATAAGAGTTTACTACATACACAAAAATAAATAAATATCCAACATATATATAACTAAAACACACCAATGCATAAGTTATCACAAATTTAAGTCCAAACACTAAGGAAATAAAATAAGTTCAAACTTAGTCATCATTAAATAAGTAAAGTGTATTAATAATAAAAAAGACTGTAAATAGAAACTATCTAAAAAAAAATGAAATATGTAACTGCAGAAAGAAAAAAGATGGGTGCAGAAAGAAAATGAGGCCCAAATAAGGAAAACCCTAGCCTATATTCTTCTTTACTCCGCTGCGCCGTTTCTTTCCTCTCCTCATTGCAGTGCTGCACGTTTCTTTTCTCCTCCTCTTTGCAATGCCTCCTCTTCTTCTTTTCTCCTTCTCTTTGCAGTGCTGCGCCATTTTCCTTTCTGGTTTCCATTACCGCGAGCTGCTTCATCCAAATCAGTGACCTCCAAAGTTGCAACGGTTTCGATGACGGGAATGGTGGCCAAACCTCCATGACAGGGCTCTTCCAATACAGAGGTGACCATTGATTTCCAAGTCAATATCATCTTCATCCCCTTCCCCACTATTTGATTTTTATTTTTCTTTTTAAAAAAAACTGAGTTAACTCGGTAAACTCGTCGAGTCAACCGAGTTTACCGAGTTGACTCGTCGTTTCGAACTGTTTGCCCCAAAAACCGTTTCAAGGTGCGTTTTGACACGATTTTGAAGTGCAGAAACGTAGAATCGTCCGTTTTAACCGTTTGGAACGACGTTTTAACAACACTGCCCATAGCCATCGGAGACCACCACGAGGCACCGTCGCTTGCCGTTGGACCACCACACGGAGAGAAACACTTTAATCGGAGCAAAATCTTTAGAAACTCTTCTCGAATTTTCGGTAGAGAACGGAGCCTCCAATCCTCCTTTCTTGGTTTCTTTGAGGTAACCTTGGTTTCCTTCGTCTTCTTCTAGCTAGTTTAAGCTTCTTATAATGTCTCTTACGTTTCGGGTACCGTTATTGGCTGTTTCTATACTTTCTTGAAAACCCTTTAAAAATGAGATGTTGTAAAAGTCTTCTTTTTATGAAAATGATGTCATTTCTGTGATCCTTGTTGAACCCTAGTCACCTTGGTGAGATCGGAATTTCAAAATGATGTCTTTTAATATGGACTCCCAAAACACCATTTTAGCCTCTTTTTGACCCCGAATGCTAATGTTAGCCTTATTTTTGAAATCTATACTAAATTATCTTCAATTTGGTATAAAGAGTTCCGCGTTTGGGCCAAAGCATGTGAACTTGAGAGATCCCAAAACGACGTTTCAAGGAGCTAATAGAGGGATATATATAGGTAAGGGGAGTTTATTATTTTGGCGATAGTTTAGATACCATAGTTGGGGGCCAGGGAGTCCAACTATAAAGATAACTGCTTGTCCCTGCTGTGTGCTGGTTTTCAAGAAAAACTATGTTTTTAACTAATGGATGCAATATTTATATGATTGATGTGTGTTTGTTTCTGTGTGTACTCATTTTCAAGAAAAACTGTGTTTTTAACTAATGGGATGCAATGAATTGGCTTGTTGATGAATAAAAATGTGATTGATGTTGTTGTAATTGACTGAATTTTTGGGAAAAGTCTTATATTGTAGTCCTCCTCTTTAATTTAGATTTTTCCTAAAATACCAGTCTCGTGATAATATGGATTGTGGATGGATGAGGTGATATTGATGTCATTGATAATGTTGAAATGAGATGTTATTGATGTGTTGGTGATGATTGAATGAGATAATGATGATGTGCTTGATGATATATAAATGATATAAATGATGATGTGATTTATGATGTTCAAATGAGATGATGATGAAATGGATGTTTTTTTTTTTTTTTTGATCGGCAAAAATATATATATATAATATAAGAACTGAAGAAGAAGGTACAGATATGTAAAGCAAAAACCATGAATTGCATCCAGAGCTAAGGCAACCTAATTCATAAAAGCATGAATTAAGTGGCCATAGCAAGGATGATAATGGAACCCCAAAAAATCAAACCCTCCCTAGGTTACAAAAAATATCCCTAAGATTACTGGACCAAACATGAAAAGGCATATGGAAGCCTTTCTCCATGTTTTTAATCCACCACCAATAAAAAAATATTGCATCCTCCATCAGCTTCTGGCTATTAAAACACCCATTTTTGAATATGATCTGGTTTCTGTGACCCCATATAGCCCAAGTCAATGCCAGCCACCAGGTCAACCACCTCTGCGAGCACAGCCCAATATGTGAATAAAAGGAATGCTGACTGAAGTGCTCAATCAGATGAGCAGGTAATGCAGTTTGGCTAGATATCCAAGACATAGACTCCCACCATAGAGGTCTGATTTTGTCGCAATTGAAAAACAGATGGGCTATATCCTCATTATCCTTCCTGCAGAAAGGACATGATGGGTCGTCAATATCCATGTTCCTTCTAATCAGATTTCTTTTCGATGGAAGTCTCTGCCCAAATAGTCTCCA
>PYAF01005716.1:83573-124294 GCA_007407185.1 Glycine tomentella
CCCATTAAGCTGATTAGTACTCCGCCTCCAATTCACCGTCAAGTGGAAGAACTTTGAATTACAATCACCTTCCTTAATCCACCTAGTCCTAGCCTTTTGTCTGAGAAGTGAAGCATATGCATGGGCTGCAACCCATAACTCCTCTTGAACTTGTTTTTTCCTCAGCACCTCATCATTATTTAGTTGTCTACCCTCACTTTGTCAATCCCATTAAGCTCCACCTCGAGACGCTTTATCTTCTGTTGAATATTCCCAAAATCTGATTTATTCCACGCTTTCAACTTTGTTTTCAAACCTTTGATCTTTTCTTTTAAGACATACCCCCCCCACCCAACAGTCTGATTGGAGTTCCAGCAGTCAATAACAAGCTTCCTGAATGACTTATCCTGTAACCAGCAATCTAAAAATGGATGTTGATAATGACATTTATGAGATAATGTTAATATAATTGATGATGTTGAATATTGATGTTTATGAGGATAATGTTGAAATAAGATGAATTTGATATATATGATGATGACATCAAGATGAGGTGATGTGTATGTACACTGATACCCATGGGGTGCATGATTGGTCATCCTTGCGGGGAAGGATTTGTTCCTGGCATTGATCATGCATTGATGGTGCCCATGGTTGTCATTATGTGATGTGGATATACATGGATATCCATGGGGGTGTATGACTGGTCATCCTTGCGGGGAAGGTCATGGTCATACATTGATGGTGTCATGGTTGTATGTTGTGTATATACACGTGGGGTGCAGTGACCGGTTGGTTATCCTTGCGGGAAAAGATTTGTTCCTAGCCACGTCAGTGCATCGGTAAGCCCACATTGGTGTGTTAGGTATGTATATGGGGGTGTATGACTGGTCATCCTTGCGGGGAAGGATTTATTCCTGGCCATGGTCATACATTGATGATGCTCATGTTTCATACCTCATTTGTATGTGTGGAAATAGAATGAACGCACTCGCGTACCTATGGGTTTCAGTGGGCTGAGAACGCAGGTATTAAGGGGTCATCAGGTTTGGAATTCCCTAGCGATGCTGGCTGATCACCGAGTGGGGGAATGGCCAGTGCACGACAGGGGGACCCTGATAGGCGGTGAATCATTTTTCCTGTGAGAGGCTATTTCCGGGAGATGGTACCACATTGCATGCTGATAGATGAGTCAGGTGCATGCATCATTCTATGCATGATTGTTCGAGTTGTGAAATGCATTGGATGATTGGTTTATTGAGTATGTATTGGAATCATGGATTTTTGTTAATGATTGTGGTGAGTAATGTTGTTTTCTTCCCAATTGCTGCTATCTGATGTTTGTTGGTTTTATATAATAAACTCACCCTTGCATTTGTTGTACCGTGTGGTTGGTACCTGTGAAGATCGCGAACGTTTGTTCGTGTGAGTAGATGAGTAGTAGTAGGTGACCTTGGAGAAAGATCATCTTTTTGTTGGAACCGCCAATCCGACGTGATGACGTTGGAACTCTTCTGGAAAGAGTTGTGTTTTGTTAATTACCTTTTTCATAGTTAGTCCCTTAATTCTTTTTGTAGACATGTATATTTTGAATTGTAATTACATGTAAAACTAAATTATGTTCTAAACATGTGAATGATGAGTACTGATATAGTATATGTATACATATGTATTCAATTGTTGTAGTTGTATCATGTGTATGATGATTGTATTATTGCAAAAAACTTACTACCATTTTCATAATCAGATTAATGGAGTTTTCATTAAAAATTTGAAATTTACACAACTAGAGTTTGTGATGCCGTAACGACGAGACGAGTCGTTACATTTTAGGCCAAAAACCATTCAAATTAAGGAGCTTGGGATATCAACTATTCATGGGCTGATTGTATTTATGCTTAATTATAGAGTGCTTTTATGGCCAGCTAATATATTTGGACGAATTTTAGGGTGTCTTTTTATTTACTTTGGTTTAGTAGAGTTGTTAAGCTTGGGGATAATAACGCATTCAGCTGTTACATATTAAACAAGCTGATTAGTGTGGGTTTAATTGAGTCTTCTCATTTGCCTAGTTAATGTACTGTTACATAGGATTTAATGTCTAGTAATTAACTAGGCCAGCACTTAAACTATATATAGACAAAGCTCATTGTATCCAAACCAAATTGAATGACATTGAGTATTCTGAAAATTCAGACAAGTGAGAATTTTCTCTTTGGTTGTTTTAGAACTTTTCTAACTTATCAAGGCTTGATCATCCTTGTGGCGTCTCCAAGACTTACAACATTACATAGTAAATAACACTGTTTTCATTATTGGAATCAGATTTTCTATGTAATGTTTGATATCTTTCCATATTTATAAATAACATGAGGTGTGGTCTACATTGACACACAACATTACATAGTAAATAACACTGTTTCACTAGGAGTTCTAGAGATTGAAAAAACGAGCAGAACTCAACATTTTGCTGTAACAGGAAAAGTAAAGCCCCAAGTGATATATGCAGACCCACTACCCAAACAAGGGTGAAACAGTACTACACGATGAACAGTGATGGTGAACAATGATGGTGAACAGTTTCAACGCTGCAAATAGTGAACAGCACTGGAAATTTGTTCACAAGAGAAGACAGGCAGAGCGAGATGGAACCTGCTTTGATACGAAGAAAGAGATTTTTATGAATTGCTGAGTGTAAGAAGCACTCAACAGTACCTCTTATATATAATCATTTCAGATTTTTTTTTTTTTATCAGCAAAGATAATATAAGTATATATATGTAAAAGAGAACATTACAAGAAGTAATATAAAGGGATCTAGACAAGCAGAGCTTATGGCGGCCTAATTCATGGGAAAAGGCATGAATTAAACAGCCAGAAGCCTGGGTAGATCAAAAGAAAAACCCCCTAAATAGGAGGGGACTACAGCTACCTGCCCCCCCTAGGTACAAAAAAGTTTCCCAAATTAGAAGACCATACATGAAAAGGAATATAGAATCCTTTTTCAAGATTTTTAATCCATGTCCAGCATGTGAAAATAGCTTCTTCCATAATCTTGTGACTATTAAAGCTGTCGTTATGGAAGATGACATTATTCCTATGACGCCATATGGTCCAAGTTAAAGCTATCCACCATGTTATCCACCACTTTGAACAAATCCCAGTGAGATAATAATAGGAGTGTTGGCAAAAGTGCTCCTTAGGAGTTATCGACCAGGCACCAATGATAGATGTCCAAGACATAGATTCCCACCAAAGCAGGCGAGTTTTTTCACAATTATAGAAGAGGTGGGCCGCATCTTCATCAGCATTCCTACATAGTGGGCAGAGTGTATCATTCAGGGCTACATTCCTCCTACTTAGATTCCTTTTAGTAGGCAATCTATCCCCAATTAATCTCCATGCAAAGCATAGGGCTTTAAGAGGGGCGTTGATACTCCAAAGGTCCTTATGCACTTGGCTTTGATCCAACGGGGTTCTTTCCGAATATAAGAGTGAGTAGGCACTCCCTACTGTGTATAAGCCATTAGGATCTGCCTCCCACTTCCAGACATCGGGCTGCTGTGGGTTTATGCCCGGATCACATATGTCTTCTAAGAATTTCACTGCAGCTGCTACTTCTGTGTCCCTAAAAAATCTCCTCCACTGGAACTGCCATTCCCATCCCAAATCAGATAATGTTCCCATTTGCTGGATATACAGATATTGTTGGTTGGACATCTGAAACATGCGTGGATGTTTATCCTTCAGAGTGATCCCCTCATTCTTCCAATCATCTTCCCAAAATAAGGTTTTTGACCCGCAACCCACCTTCCAAGATATGCCTCTTTTAAATCCACAACTCCCATCACTAGGAAAACATGTTAGGCAAAGATCCCTCCACCATATAGAATCGCCACCACCTCTAGTAGAACCTACCATGTTTCTCCAGTCACCATATTTTGATGTCAGCACTTTCACCCATAACTCTTCCTATTGATGATGCAAGTTCCATAACCATCTCCCAAGTAAGGCATAATTAAAGATTGCAAGATCTTTGATGCCCAAACCGCCACATTCCACTGGTAGACATATCAGGTCCCAGCTGACCCAGGCTATTTTATTCTGTTCTGCACCGCCCCCCCAAAGGAAATTTCTTTGAATTCGAACTAGCCTCTTTAACACCTTCTTTGGAGCCCTGAAAAAGGAAAACAAGAATATAGGTATGGAATTAAGGACAGACTTAATGAGTGTGACTCGCCCCCCGAAGGAAAGGTATTTCGTTTTCCATGTAGCTAGTTTTCTCTCACACTTCTTGACCAAGGGATCCCACATCTCACACCTTCTAGGGTTGGCCCCAATAGATACGCCCAGATATAAGAAAGGTACAGCCAGGTGCCTGCAGTTGAGGTAAGAAGCTGCAGAATTAGACCAGTGGTCATCCACCCCAAAAGCCCTGAATCTGCTCTTAGCAAAATTAATTTTCCCGACACCATTTCAAAGCCCCTCAGCATAGCCTTCAAAGTTGTGATATTTTTAGTTGATGCTTTCCCAAAGAATATGGTGTCATCAGCATATTGCAAAATACTGATGTCGACCAGGTTTTTCCCCACCTTATATCCCTCAAACAGATCCTTTTGTATTGCTTGTCTCATTAACCCGGTAAGACCTTCAGCTACTATATTGAACAATAAAGGAGCTAAGGGGTCTCCTTGCCTAAGTCCGCGTTGTGGTGTGAATTCCGCAGTAGGCTTCCATTCACCAGCACTGGGGATTTTAGACATCCTTCAATCCAAGTAATCCATTTTGGCGCAAAGCCCATCCTTCTCATTATGTAGAACAGAAAATCCCAATTCACAAGAGTCATACGCTTTTTCGTAGTCCACTTTGAATACAAGACAGCTTCTGTTAAACCTTTTGGCCTCATCCACAACCTCATTAGCTATCAGCACACTGCTTAACATGTGTCAACCTTCAATAAACGCTGATTGACGATGGTCAATGACTCGCGGCAGAACCTTCTTCAATCTATTAGCAAGCACTTTAGCCACTATTTTGTAGACACACCCTATGAGGGAAATAGGCCTGTAGTTGTTCAGTCCTAAAGGATCATGGCCCTTTGGTATCAAGGCGATAAAAGAGGCATTACCACCTTTAGGGAAAACTCCGTTAACAAAAAATTCATCCATAAAACGAAGAAATTCAGGTTTGAGGAGCTCCCAAAATTCTTTGATGAATTTAAAATTAAAACCGTCAGGCCCAGGACTTTTTCCACTGCCACATGCCCAAACCGCCGCTTTCACCTCAGCTTCATCAAAGTGTGCTGTCAAGGACAAATTATGTTGCTGTTCTAACCCATTAAATGTAACACCATCCAGATTTGGAGTCACCCTGTTAGGTGCTTCGAATCTCCTTTTGAAAAATAAACGGGTTTCGGCTTTGACTCTAGTTGGATCATCAATCCAGCGTCCATCCACTAAGACACCTTTCAGCAGATTGTGTCTGCGCTTCGAATTCATTGTTATATGAAAAAACCTGGAATTACAATCCCCCTCCTTAATCCATTTGGTCCTGGCTTTTTGCCTAAGTATTGAGGCATTAGATATTGCTGCATTCCAAAGATCCTCCTGCATCTGTTTTCTTCTCGTGATCTCATCCGGATTCAGCTGCCTATCCTCAGCTTCGGTTTCCAATTTGTTTATCTCCGCCTCAATGTTCTTCCATTTCTGCTGCGTGTTTCGAAACTGTGAGTTATTCCAGTCTTTCAGCTTCAGTTTCAATGTCTTAAGCTTTTCTTTTAGAGCAAAGCCCCCCCATCCACTGATCACAGTAGAGCTCCAACAATCGTTGACAGTCTGTTTGAAAGACTTATCCTGCATCCAACAATCTAACACTCTGAACGGTTTGGGGCCCCAATCCATCGAAGACGATCTAAGTATAACGGAACAATGGTCGGAAAAATTCCGATCCAAAATGGACTGGGTTGTGCCTGGCCATTTGTGTAGCCAATCAGCAGAGATAAGTGCACGGTCCAGCCTACTCTTTGCAGTCCCGTTGGGTCTATACCAGGAGTATTTACGCCCAATGCAAGGCGCGTCATCCAACTCTAACTCAGCAATCCAATCATTAAACTCCTTTAATAAGCCGTCACATACACATCTGTGGCCTATGCCCAATCGTTCTTGAGGTCTTCTAATGCTGTTGAAGTCTCCAATTATGCACCATAGACCCTCCATATTGGCGATTCTCAACTGCCTGAGACCGTCCCACAGTTGTCTTTTCTGTGCAAGCTCACATGGTGAATAAACATTTACAATTGTGATTGTAGAATCATCAGCTACCCATTTCCCTTGCAGATATAGATATCCACAACCTCCCACCTTATTCACCAATTTAAAAGTCTTGTCACTCCAAATACATAACAGGCCGCCAGCTCTATTTACTGCTGGAATATACTCCCACTGGACATCATGTTCACCCCACAAAGCTTGACAGAGCTTCAAATCGATAATTTCTTTTTTAGTTTCCTGTAGACATATCATATCTACCTTCTCCTTTGTCACCAATCTCCTAATGGCTGCCCACTTAACCCCCCCCAGCCCCCCCAAGTCCTCTAGTGTTGTATGAGAGGATCATCATAAATGACCCATACTGCTTCCCAGCCTTTGTATCTCGCCCATATCTCTAATCTCCATGAGTGATATTTCATTTATCACGTCTGCTTGGTTATGGCAATTTAGACCCATCAGTTTTGCTATTTCCCATTCTTCTTTAGCATCTCTCTTCCACTCATTCATATTAGGTCTTTCTGTTGGTGGGGGAGTATCCAGGTTCTCAATTGGTTGTTGATTTTGCCCCCATACAGCAACATCTTTCAGACCACTACTGGGAGCCATAGATGGGGATGTTTCAGACTCGGGATGCATAAGATCAGTTCGTCCCTTACTAAGTTGCAATGGACTACTGCCAGGCTGAGGATCATCATTTATTTGGGGCCCATATCCGTGATCCTTTTTGCGCCTTAAACCTCTAGAATACACTTTCAGCTTTGTTTGCGGCCCAATTAGGTTGAGGCCCAACTGACTACAATCTTCTGTTTGTTGGTTTTTAAAGTTGACATCCCCAC
The DNA here is from genome assembly GCA_007407185.1 of Glycine tomentella. NCBI lineage: Eukaryota > Viridiplantae > Streptophyta > Magnoliopsida > Fabales > Fabaceae > Glycine > Glycine tomentella. Next base: position 90,658 of record PYAF01005716.1, read on the forward strand.
ACAAGGTTTTCTTAGCCACAACCTCGGCCCCCACATAGTCCATGTGGACTTTTGCTTTAGGTGAGGCTACGTTGAGTGGGTCCCCCCTTTTGTCACTCCTTTTTGAACTATTGTCCTTTAGGCCATCTGCCTCAATCTGTTTACCCTCTTTGTCCCCTACACCCTTCCCCTCAATGTCTAGGGTACCCACTCCATTACTATTGATTTCTGCGGTCAGTTTTGGTAACTGTGGGTCCCTCATTTCAGATTAATTTACATTAATGGATATTCCACTATCTTAGACATTCATTCCATAGAATATAAACAATTTCCAACAATTCCAAAAAAATCCTAGATAAATCCTAATTAAATTAAACGCAAACCTTAATCGAATATAATTTTCCTCAAAATAGATATCTTATCACAGATAAAATTCATAAAAATAAGGGAAGATATCTTATCAGAGATTAAATCCCTAAGATAAGCAAAGATAAAATCCGAAATAACATAATCATCACCAAATTCATATCAGAATAACAAAAAAACTAAGTTTTAATGCAAACCTAAGATAGTTGACGTAAGAAAGCTCCCTCACTATCAAGAGCACATACATGGAGAAGGATCTAGAAACATTTTTTAATGCGTGACTCTTTTTTCAACATAAGCATTAAATAAGAAGAAAAAATAGAAGTATAAGAAAACAAGGATGTACGGAAAACAAAAAATTAAAACCAAAATCATAAACAAAAGTGCAACACAGGTCTGCCACCCCTCTAAATATTTTAAACAGAAATACTCAAGCAGACAAAAAGTTGAAGACTAATTAATGAGACAATGAAAACAAATAATCATAATCATTATTTAATAATTTAGAATTCTAAATATACTAATAGTATTCTATGTATAAGCATATTATATGTCGACTTGAATAAGTTGTGCACAACAAGATAAAGTAAAAAAGAAAACCAAGGGAAGATGTTAACTAATGATATAAAACAGGCAGGATTGAACTAAAATATTCATCAATTGAATCAACACTTCTTGGATTTGGCTTTTACTTTGCAAAGTCTTTCAAAGAATTTGATGAAGAGCAAATATTACATGAGATTTTCAGTAAGCATTAGCATTTTATACATCTACACAAGTGAATGCACTCTTTAACACACTACTATTTGAATAAAATTTATTGGAAACTAACAGAATTATGAGTGGAACTCACCATATTTTGTGATTTTCAATAAATTTCAGCCAATAATAGTGTGTTGCTAGCATTACTCATCTACACAATTCCCCACAAGTTCTAATCATTCAGGTAAAGTATAAATACTGAGTAAAGATTGTATCACAGAACAGAAGATTACCTAACCTGAAAATAGAAGAATGAAGAGACAACTGCACTCAGGCAGATGAACAATGACACATGCAACAGGTAGGTTGATGACAATATAAGCCAGAGTCCTTCAAATATGGGCCAAAATGGAAGCTTCACTGATGTAGATGACTTTGGAGATCCTCTTGGAGTATGTTCAGTCTTCTCAATCCCATCAGTCTTGTTTTCATTATTGGAATCAGATTTTCTAAATTCAAAATAAATAAATAAATATGATTGTATCCCTCATGTTGCCTTGCACTATACATTAAATTACCCATTTAACCAAAACCTAAAACAAATAATTTAATGAGGTACACAAGATTCCCCCATATTTAACAGCACTCTCTCTCACTGTGTGTGTTTGACATCTGTCCCTATTTATCTATCCATGCTTCTAAGAATAATTTTTGCTTTATTATTTTTTCTGTTGAGAATCAGAAATAAATTACACATTTATTGTATATTGATATTGATTTGATTTAGAGGAAACTCAATCTCCTCTAATTTGTGTAACTATTATTATCAGTCTATATAAACCTGCACCGTAATATCATCCAAACATGCGGTTTCAGTCTAATATGTCTCTGATTTTGCCAGGTGGACCCACTGCCCCTGGAGTTAAGAAATTTGGCTAACTGTGCACATCTCCGGTTTGCCCCTCTTTCTCGCCGACCTCCTTCCAGCTACTAATTACCCTTTTCTGACTGCAACTCCAACGACCTTTCCAGCCAGTGACCCCACCACCAGCATCGCCACCCACCGATCTACACAACGGTGGTGATGGAAACCACATCAGAGTTCCCATGCACCTAACCATTGTGCGCCAAACACCAATTGAGCACCCCGCTATTCCCACATGTACGGTCGCCGTTCATGCTGCACCTCCTGTCCTCCACCAGAGATATGTCGCCTCTCCATTGCGCCCCTACCCCTGAAGTTTGGGATCATTCCGAATTGATTTGACGGTGCCTCTTCGACCACATGGCACTTGTGAATCAGTTTGGACCAAGGTATGCTCTGTTTACACTAATCACACTAAGTGTCTCTTTGAGGTGTGTCATGACATGATGACCCACATTGCACCTCAGCATTTTGATGGCCTCATGTTTACCTACCTTGGTCGAGTGCATGTTGCCCTGCATGATTATAATGAGCTTTTCCACTATTACATCTGACAATGGATCTCAGGCACAGTCTGATTGAGACAGAAGATGGGGACAGGTGTACTTTAGGAGGGTCCCTTGGAGGGAAACTGTCAGTTAGTTAAACTGCCAGTTAGTTGAGAAAAGTTAGGATAACTAATTGTTAGATAGTTATAACTAACTATTGGTTAGTAGTTGTTAAGGGGAGATTATAAATAGTCTGTTAGAGGGTTTGGGAAAGGGGGAATTGAAACATTGTTGGAGGTTAGTGATTCCTCGAAAATCACTTGTTCTGAGTTTAGGAGTTGGAAACTCCAATTCAATAATACTGCACTTTCTGTTTTTCTTTCGTTCTTCTCTCTTTTCTAGTCCAGTTCTATCAACTGGTATCGGAGCTTTGATCAGGGAGCTGTGGAACTTTTGATGGTGTCGAAAACAAACGCAAAGATGGAATCACGCAAGGAAGAGATGGAGGAGAATCGCGGGTAAGATCAATCGAAGGAATGTTACAGAGGTTTGCGACGGCCTGGGAAAAGCAAGCCCCAGATTCAAATGCCCCCCGGGATATTTTCAGAAGATAGATTTCAAAACTCACAAGGGTCATTATGAGTTCTTGGTTATGCCATTTGGGCTAACCAATGCACCCTCCACCTTTTAGGCACTCATGAATGAGCAACAGGAATTGTTCAGGGAGTTGAGGGGGCAATCTACTCAAGGCTCAAGATCAGAAGAGGTGTTATGCAAATAAGCATAGAAGAGAGCTAGAGTTTAACAAAGGAGACTGGGTCCTTTTGAAACTACAACCTTATAGAATGAAGTCTCTAACGAGGAAGCCAAATGAGAAGCTAAGTCCAAGGTTTTATGGACCGTATAAGGTCCAACCAGAGAAAATCATGCTGAGTAGAATTTCAGCATATGGAAGACAGGAAATACTCATCAAATGGCAAGATTTACCCTCACCATGAAGATAACTGGGAACTTGCTAAGGAAATGCATGCTCTTTTTCCTCGACTGGACCTTGGGGACAAGGTCCATCATGAAAGGGACTGTATTGATAGAGACAGAAGATGGGGACAGGTGTACTCTAGGAGAGTCCCTTGGAGGGAAACTGTCAATTAGTCAAACTGTTAGTCAGTTGAGAACAGTTAGGATAACTAATTGTTAGTTAGTTATAACTAACTGTTGGTTAGTAGTTGTTAAGGGGAGATTATAAATAGTCTATTAGAGGGTTTGGGAAAGGGGGAATTGAAACATGTTGGAGGTTAGAGATTCCTCGAAAATCACTTGTTCTTAGTTTAGGAGTTGGAAGCTCCAATTCAATAATACTCTGCACTTCCTTTTTTTCTTTCGTTCTTCTCTCTTTTCTGGTCCAGTTCTATCACAGTTATATGGCATTGGCACCACCTATCCCCTTTCCACCTTAATCGTTGACTATGTCCTATATGTCCCTAACTGCCTTTTGTCTATCATCTTACACAGTCACATGATTTTATCATCACCTTTACTAAAAATTATGTTACCTTGCAGGACCAGACGTCGAGACCGACGATTAGCACCGAATGTGAGTCTCATTACCTCTACTATCTTATTGCGCCAAACCCAATGTGCTCTACCTCAGTTTCTCCTCTGACAATATAAAGAGATTTAGGGAGAAGAGAGATAGAGAGAGAGAGAGAGAGAAAGAGGAAAGTGTTTCTGTATTGATGAGGATTCAACCCCAACCATAGATTGGGGAATGCAGCAGTACATATAGGCAGCTGCATAACAGAATGATAAAGCTGTTGGCAATTGTACTTACAATTGTCTAACAGAAAACTAACCTAACCTAAGTTAGTTAACTGTCAGAAATAGTTAACTAACCTCTGATTACAAGAGATACGGAAAACTAAGTCAAAAACACTTAGGGAGTAAAATACTACACTCTTATACAATACATGCCCAGTTTGGACATCCTGGTTTGTCGAAGCTTCAGCAGTTGGTGCCTAGTCTCTCCAAATTACCTAGTTACACTGAGTCATGTCAGTTAAGAAAACATACTTGTATTGTTTCTCCAATTGCCTAAGTCCATTCAGAAGATGTGTGGGGTCCCAATCATTGTTTCTCAGTCTCGTTTTAGGTATTTTGTAACCTTTATTAATTTTTCACAATGTACATGGCTATGTTTGATGAAGCATCGATCCAAATTGTTTTCCATTTTTGAATAATTTTATATTGAAATAAAGATTCAATTTGGTATCCCTATTTGGTCTCTCACAGTAATAATGCACATGAATATTCATCACACCAGTTTCAAGCATTTATGGCATCCAAGGGAATCCTCCATCAAACGTCTTATGCCCACAGCCCTCAACAAAATCGGGTAGCTGAGCGCAAAATAGACATCTCATTGAGACAACGTGGACACTCCTTCTCCATGGCCATCTACCCAGACACTTCTGGGATGTTGTTCTCACAGTCTGTTATCTCATTTAATCGCATGCCCTCCATTGTCTTGTCTAATCAAGTACCTCACTTTGTCCTCTTTCCTTACTTACCTCTTCATCCTCTTCCTCTACGTGTGTTGGGAACCTACTTTGTTCACAACCTATCTTCAGGCCTTCACAAACTCTCCGCATACTCCATCAAGTGTCTTCCTCGGTTATCATCAGTCACATCTCTTATGTTGTGACAATACTTCATCTTTGTTGATGTCTCATTCTTTGAGTTTGTTCCCTACTTTGAGTCACCCACTAAGAGTTTTTCTTCCAACACCAGTACATCCACTCTTATCCCTCTTCCTTCTGTTTCTCAGGTTTATTCCGAGGCACACCAGGATGTTCCCCCCGAAGGGCACCACGCAATGCGTCCTTTTCAAATATATCAATGTCGCCCACAATCTACATCAACCACTGATATGGTACCAGATGAGACGGTAGAGGCCTTGCCAAACTCTTCGCCGTTGTTTTCTCCTTTATCGGATCTAGACCTACCCCAAAACCTTGACTAGCCCATCGCTTTACGGAAAGGTATTCGTTCTACTCATAATTCATCTCCTCACTGAGTTATCATTGTCTTTCTCCTTTGCATTATACATGCCTTTCTTTTGTCTCTTGTGTTTATTCCTAACTCTCAAGGTGAAGCCTTATCTCACACTGAGTGGCAGCAAGCAATGGTTGATGAGATGTATGCACTCTAAAGCAGTGGTACCTGGGAGTTGATCCCTCTTCCACCTAGCAAAACTATTGTTGGGTGTCAATGGTTCTACACCGTCAAGTCCTGATGGGAAGAAATAGATCATTTCAAGGCTCGCTTGGTCGTCAAAGGTTATACATAGGTCTTCGGTTAGGATTACACTGACAGCTCTCTAGTGGCTATAGTCGCATCCGTAAGACTTCTTTTCTCCATGGCAGTTCTTCGCCATTGGCCACTGTTTCAGTTGGATATTAAAAACGCATTGAGGAAGAAGTATATATAGAGCAATCACCTAGATTTGTTGCTTAGGGGGGGTCTTCTACCATGGTTTGTCAACTTCGCAGGTGTATGGACGTAAACAGTCACCTCATGCCTGGTTTGGCCATTTTCTGGGAAAATATATACTAGGAGGGTGTAATTAGCTTTATGACAGTTATTGTAATCTGTATAACTAACTGATAATTAGTTATAACAGATTAGGAGAAGCTTTATATAGAGGGGCACTAACTGAAATGGGGGTAGTTGAGTAGGAGGTTAGTGATCTCGAAATCACTTGTACTACAGGAGATAACTTCTCCAATTCATCAATAAACAGATCTTCTTCCATTTTCGGCCTAGTCCAGTGTTTATCACTGGTGTCAGAGCTCCTTCTTGGGGCTGAGATCGTAAATGGCATCGAAATGTAACAAGATGGAAGCGAGATCGTGGAAGCCAATCGGGTCGCGATAGAAACCCGATTAGGCGCGATAGAGGGCAAGAGGCAAGATTCACGAGGACAGAGAAGTTGGGGCGCGACAATGGAGGCAAATTGACATGCCCATCTTTACGGGTGAAGACCCTGTGGGTTGGGTATCGCGAGTGGAGAGGTTTTTCAGGCTGCAATATGTGAGGGAGGAAGAGGAGCTGGTAGCCATCCTAGTAGCCATGGATGGAGAAGCTTTGGCATGGTATCAATGGTGGGAGAATTGGAGCTCGAACCAGTCTTGGGAGGAATTCAAGGCAGCTTTGATCCAAAGATTTCGAAGCACCAATTTAGAAAACCCATTTCAAGCTTTTTTGGCCTTAAAGCAAGAGGAGTCTGTGCAAGCCTACATTGGGCTTTTTGAAAAGCATGTAGGGACAGGAAAGGGATTGGGTGAGACTTTCTTAATGGAAGTGTTTGTGAAAGGGTTGAGAGAGGAAATTGGGATTGAGGTTAGGTTACATGAACCTAAAACCTTGCTGGACACTATGCTGAAAGCAAGGCAGATTGAAGAAAAGAATAGGGTGTTGGACAATTTACCAAGAACTGGGAAATGGATGCCTTCTTATTCAAGACCTGGTTTTTCAGGTGCAAGAAGTGGGAGGGAATGGCAGCAAGGGAGTGGCAGAGTGTTGGAGAATGTGGGAGGAGGAAAAACAGGAGGTGATCCTCCAATTAAAAAGAAAAAATTTCAAAGGTTATCTCCTATGGAGGTAAATGAAAAGATGAAAAAAGGAGAGTGTTTTACTTGTAATGAAAAATACCGTCCAACTCATTTGCAAGAATAAACAGCTGAGAGTGATGATAATAGAGGAGGAGGTAGAGGAGGATGAAAGTGGACATCAAGAAGAAATTAAAGAAGAAGAAGAGAAGTACACCAATTGTCATTGCATAGTATTAAGGGATTTACATCTAAGAAATCACTCAAGCTATGGGGAAAATTGGAGAATAGAAAAGTGGTGGTGTTGATTGATTGTGGAGCAACTCACAATTTTATTTCCATGAAATTGGTAAAAGAATTAGAGCTAGAGGTCCCTCCTACTCAGGCTTATTATGTGGAGGTAGGGGATGGACATAAGGTGAGCTGCCAAGGGGTATGTAAATCTTTACATTTAGAGTTACAAGAGCTACAAGTTGTGCAGAATTGTTATCTGTTTGATTTAGGGGGGGCTGATGTGGTGTTAGGAGTGGAGTGGTTGGCAGGTTTGGGGGAGATCGAAGCTAATTTTGATAAATTGACACTAACTGTAAAAGTGCAGGACAGAAAAATAGTGTTAAGGGCTGAGCCTGAATTGATTAAGGCTGCCATAAGTAGGAAATTGATCAAATGTAACATGTTGGCGGCTGAGCAAGGGTTTGTTATTGAGTTGAAGTCTATGGGAGGAGAGGAGAAGGCAGAAACAGTCCCTGAAACACTGTTGCAATTATTACAGCAATTTGAGGAGGTTTTTAAGGAACCTCAAGGACTACCACCATTCAGAGGAAGGGATCATGCAATTAATCTGCAACCTAGAAGCAATATACCCAATTTGAGGCCTTACAACTACCCTCACTATCAGAAAAATGAGATTGAGAAGTTGGTGGGAGATATGTTGTCTGCTGAAATTATCAAAGCTAGTATCAGTCCATTTGCTAAAATATGGGAGTTGGAGGTTATGTGTGGATTATAGGGCTCTTAACAAAATTACTGTGGCTGACAAATTTCCTATGCCTATTATTGAAGAATTGTTGGATGAGATTGGAGGGACTGCATGGTTTTCAAAGCTGGATTTGAGGGCAGGCTACCATAAAATCAGAATGAAGGCAGATGATGTGCACAAGACAGCTTTCAAAACTCATGAGGGCCATTATGAGTTCTTGGTGATGCCCTTTGGGCTAATCAATGCACCTTCAACTTTTCAAGCACTCATGAATGAGGTACTTAGACCTTTCTTGAGACAATTTTCTTTGGTGTTCTTTGATGATATCTTGATTTACAGTTGTAGTTTGGAGGAACATACCATGCATTTAAAAGCAATGCTGCAAGTTTTACAGCAACAAGATTTGTTTATAAATAAATAAAAAATGTAACTTTGGCCAATAGTCCTTAGAATATTTGGGACATATAATTTCAGCTGGAGGTGTAGAAGCTGATCCCAACAAACTAGCAGCTATGGCTAAGTGGCCTGTCCCTAAAGATGTCAAGGGGTTAAGAGGTTTTTTAGGATTGACTGGATAATATAGGTGGTTTGTAAAAGGGTATGGAAACAGTGTTGTTAAAATCGCGATTATAATCGTGAAATTGCACGATTCCACGATCCCTGCGGCGTCCAGCGATCTGGATCGTGGGTGGGATCGCCGGTGAGCGAAATCGGAGTGGGATCGCGATCTTCATCGTAGGATCGTGTGATTGGCGATCCCGAACGATCCTGCCTCAACGTGAGTTTTAAAACCTAAAACTTACCTTCTTTGCTGCGCGACCACCTCCGCACCTGTGCGACTAGGACCACCTCCTCTGCAACTGCGACCACCTCCGCTGCGACTGCAACCACCTCCGCTGCTGCGCGCCCTCCCCTGCGCGATGACCTCCTTGCGCGACGACATCCTCTGATGCCCCTGCATCGTCGACCTCCCCTTAGGTTAGCTTGGTATCTTGCTCAAATTGGAGAATACAGACGGTTGACAGAAAAATGGCGCAGCAGACCAGCAGAAGAGAAGAGGAGAAGCAAACAGCAGCAAACCAGGAGAAGAGGAGAAGAAAAGAAGCGTTTTGTAATTTAGGTCTAAAGTAAAATTGCTTTGTGTACCCTCTTTTTTTCTTTCTGCAGTTTGATATTATAATTTTGAAATGGACTTTTAAGTTTTAATTTAGGTAATTGCTATTTACAGTCTTTCCGTAGCCACTTTTTTCTTTCTACAGTTTCATAGTAGGATCTCGATCTGATTTTATGATCCTCGATTTACGATCTTTCATCCCCCCTTCCGATCCTAGGTAAAATCTCGATTTTAACAACCTTGTATGGAAAAATAGCTCAACCTTTGAATGATATGTTGAAGAAAAATGCTTTTGTTTGGGAGGAAGAGGCACTTAAAACTTTTGAGAAGCTGAAGGCAGTAATGCAGCAGTTACCTATTTTAGGAGTACCAGATTTTTCAAAAAAATTCATCCTAGAAACTGATGCTTCTGAAAGTGATTTGGGGGCAGTGTTATTGCAACAAGACAGGCCTCTTGCATTTTGGAGTAAGGCTTTATCAGAAAGGGGGAAGCTGAAGTCAGTATATGAAAGGGAGTTGATGGCTGTCGTGTTAGCAGTGAAGAAATGGAGACATTATTTGCTGAGGAAAAAATTCAGTATTAGAACTGATCAAAAAAGCTTGAAATTTTTAAATGAGCAAAGATTGTTGAGAGAAGAGCAGTTTAAATGGGCCACTAAATTAATTGGATGTGATTTTGATATTCAATATAGGCCAGACAAAGAGAATATAGTTGCTAATGCTTTGTCAAGGCAGTTTGGGTTTAACGCTATCTCAGTGGTACAGGAGGAAGCATGGAATGACTGGGAGGAGGAGATGCAGGCTGATCAGCAGATGTATGATATTTTTCAGGGCCTAATATCTAAGACAGTGGAGAAGACAGGTTACAGCATACATAGAGGTAGACTGTTTTACAAGAATAGGCTGGTTTTAGCACAAAATTCTGCTAGAATTCCTCTGATTTTGAAAGAATTGCATGATTCTCCTGCGGGGGGACATTCAGGATTCTTCATAACCTTTAAAAGAGTGGCTGCAGTGGTATATTGGCAGGGGATGAAGAAGACAATTAGGGAGTATGTGGCTGCTTGTGAAATCTGTAAGAGAAATAAGGCTAGAAATTTATCAGCAGCAGGGTTGCTGCAACCATTACCTGTTCCTACAAGGGTCTGGTCAGATATTGCTATGGATTTCATTGGAGGGTTACCAAAAGTTCAAGGTAAAGATACTATTTTGGTGGTAATTGATAGGTTGACTAAGTATGCTCATTTTTTTGCTCTTAGTCATCCTTATACAGCTAAGGAAGTAGCTGATATTTTCATTACTAAGGCAGTGAAATTGCATGGATTTCCTTCATCCATAGTTTCCTAGTAGATATAGAAGGTTGGTTGGTTGGTTTTAGTGTTTGCAATAAGTGTAGTATGCCAGTTCTTGAATTCACCTTGCCAAGATCATTGGGATGCAGTAATCGGCATTCTGAAGTATATTAAGAATGGTCCAGGCAAAGGTCTCATTTATAAGGAAAAAGGGCATGTTCATATTGTTGATTATTCTGATTCTAATGCTGATTGAGCTAGGCCACCTAGTGATTGATGATCCACCTGAGGGTATTGTGTGCTAATCGAAGGGAATTTGATATCCTAGAAAAGCCTACAGCAAAATGTTGAGGTAGAATATAGAGGCTATGAATTTAGTGACTTTGTGAACTCCTCATATGGCTGAATATGGTGAGAGGGTTGATGGTTGAAGGGAGCTGGTTTGAGGAGCCAAGTAGGGTTAAGGAGAAAGTCAGGTTATTCTTCAAAAGGATATATGAAGAATCTGCTTCAGACAGGCCAAAATTAGATGGTGTCAAATTTAGAGCCCTCGATCAGATACATAATAATGCCCTGGTAGCTCGTTTTGATGTTGCTGAAGTGAGAGAAGCGGTATGGAGCTGTGGCAGCAATAAGAGTCCCGGTCCGGATGGTTTAAATTTCAAATTTATCAAGGTATTTTGGGATGTGTTAAAGCCTGACCTACTTCGCTTCTTGGATGAATTCTATATTAATGGTATTTTCTCAAAGGGTGGGAATGCATCCTTCATAGCCCTGATCCCTAAGGTACAAGATCCCCAGAGCCTGAATGAGTTCAGACCTATTTCTCTTATTGGCTGTATCTACAAAATAGTGGCTAAGGTGCTGGCTGCAAGATTGAAGAAGGTGTTACCATTCATCATTGATGATCGACAATCCACATTTATAGAAGGGCGTCAATTACTGGATAGTGTGATGATGGTTGCAAATGAGGTAGTTGAGGAGGCAAAAAGGAGTAATAAGAGCTGTTTGATCTTTAAAGTGGATTACGAAAAGGCTTATAACTCAGTATGTTGGGAGTTTTTCATGTACATGATGAAGAGGATGGGCTTCTGTTCTAAATGGATTTCATGGACTGAAAGTTGCTTAAAATCTGCCTTTATCTCCATTTTGGTGAACGGCAACCCAATAGCTGAGTTTCACCCTCAAAGGGGCATTAGACAAGGGGATCCCCTCGCTCCTTTTTTGTTCAATATTGTAGCGGAGGGCCTAACCGGACTGATGAAAGCTTGAAGGTGGGAAGGAACAAGGTAGATATTTGCATCCTACAATACGTTGACGATACCATTTTCGGGTCTGCTTTGATGGAAAATGTTAGAGCTATTACGGTGATGCTTTGGAGCTCTGAGATGGTATCGGGGTTGAAGATAAACTGTAATAAGTGCAGTTTCGGTGCGTTTGGTAATTGCTTCATGTACTTCCTTTTATTATATTTGAAATACACTCTATATAAAAAAAATATTATTTAATACTAAGACGTATCGGGAACGTATCGAAATATTAGTATTTTTAAAGTAACGTATCGACGTCTCGTATCGGGAACGTATCAAAAACGTCGTGTCAATATCGGTGCTTCATAGCCCTCCATTGATCAGAACCCTCTGTAGGTAGTGCTTTCCAAAACCTTGACAATCAGCTCTGCCTACTTCTAGAATCAATGACTGGCCCTACAAACCAACACGAGACTTTTCAGCATGTTTTATCCCCACTTACACACTTTCTAGGAAACTTCCTAGAAGGTCACCCATGCCGAAATCACTCCAAGCTAAGCAAGCCTAACTATAAAGTTCTTATGTGATGGACTACCGAAAAGTAGATGCATCTTGTTGGTATAGATAGTACCAATTAATTCATTTAAGTCATCCTCAACTTTACAATCTCAAACCTGCACAGCCTCTAAATTATTCTCATTATGGTGTGATTCGATCGGGGTGTTACATTTGAGGGGACCTAGGATTGACTATACTTGTAACAAGTTGGGTGCATATGATCTATACGCTCCAACTTGTTGGGGAGTGTTGAGAACCAGAAATAAATTACACATTTATTGTATATTGATTTGATAGTATTTGATTTAGAGGAAACTCCTCTTTTAAATATGTGTTAATTATTAGTATCAATCTATATAAAAGATTGAATCCGGAGAAATCACAAGTTTTGTCAAATCCAGTGATCTACTGGCCGACATCTTCACTAAGTCTTTGAAAGGACCTAGGATTGACTATATTTGTAACAAGTTGGGTGCATATGATCTATACGCTCATCCATGTCCCATGTAAAGAGAAGTTTTTATATAAAAACTCTAATATGAAATAGGCCTTTAAGTAGCGGAGGCAAGGAAAGGGGATGGCAACAGGAAAAACTGGAGGGATGCGACAGATGTCACGTCCTTCTACTTCACTCGATTTCCTGAAGAAATGAGAGAAAGCGATCTGTGGTTCGAATTTAAAAAATGGGGTGACGTGCGGGAGATTTTCATTCCAAACAGAGGAACAAGAGTGGTAGAAGATATGGTTTTGTGTGATTTAAAGGGGTCAGAGACATTCGCAAACTTGAAAGCCTGCTGAATAACTTGGTTGTGGGGGGTCTTAAGCTCCACATGAATCTTCCCAAACACGATAAAGCTCGGACGCAAGGGGTTATGGCCGCGAATGAGAAGCACAATAGAAGAATCATGGAGGTCAAGAAGGTAGACAAGCATAAAGGAAAAGAAAAGGTTGATGTAGATGAAGCGGGCATGTGGGAGTTAAGAGATACCAACAGAACCGCCAGCCATCTTATGCACAAGTACTAAAAACGAGCAAGTATAGGCAGACTTGGAGGAGGGCGTACGCAACAGCTACACCCTCTATATCGACTGTACAGCTAGCAGTACCTGAGGAGGAATGGACATGGTGTCGTAAGGCTTGGGTAGGTAGACTAAGAAAGTTGTCGGCGTTTGATAGAATTGAAGAAGAACTTCTGTGGGACGGTGGAGAGGATATCAGGCCCAAATATCTGGGCGATGATATGGTATTACTCACGGGGTTAAGCGACTCCAAAGCATAAGAAATGATTAAGGAGGTGGAAGAAAAGGGGGTGTCATTGTTCAATTCTTTGGAAAAATGGAGCCCAAATTTAAGGACGGGCTTCAGGCTGGTATGGGTCTTATGCTGGGGAATCCCACTACATGCCTGGAGGAGGGATTACATCAGCAAGCTAGTTGCAGGGATAGGTGTGGTGGTGGAATTAGACGACGACACGGACGACCTCCATCGTGTAGATAGGGCACGGGTGCTCATCAAAACACCATGGCAGCCCACTATAAATCACAAGGTCATGGCCCACATTAACGGGTCAGCTTACAATATTAATATCGTGGAAGAGACATGCTCTAATTCTTGCAAGTGCTTCAGGGAACGATACTCTTTCATCGGAGGAGGAGATCCAGTCCGACGAGAGTTCGATCGGGATCGGTGGAGAAGAGTAACCGGAGAGCAGCTTCGTCGCTGAAACTCCGATGGTAGAGTCGGTGACGAAGGTGGATAGGGATGCGGACGGCCATAGCGGAAAGAAACAGTCTTTAACCGCTGGTCAAAGCCACTCGCACGAACCGGTGGTCCGTCAACTAGGTTCTGACAGCAGGCACAGCCCCCAAGATGATGTTGCACTCGAGCTCGATGTGGGTCTGCATCACGCATCCAATGACAGAGAAAAGGAGAGAGGTACCTATGCTCACGAGCAAGAGGTAGGTGATTTGCAGGCTGAAGCTATCAAGGTTTCGGGAGTGAGAGAAAGAACTGCTGGGGATTTGGGAGCAGAACACCCCTTATGCAGCAAAGTGGTGAGGTACCCACCTCTGCAGGAAAGCAAAATGCAGTTGGTGTCACTTGATGACAGAGATGCATAGGCTGCTATGACCCTTCACGTGGGTCCTAGGAGTAGAAGTTGGGAAACAACTCAATTCAAAATATTGGGCCACAATGTAGTTGGCCCCAACTTGCTTAGAAACCAATCTGATAATCAATGGAAGGTATATTCCAGGAGTAGGGGTGCAAAAAGGAGCCTGGGCCCAACAGAGACATAGACAAAAAACATGGGCTTGATGAGAAGCAGCCTTTGGTGACAGGCAATGAAGCCATTATCCCACAACCCTTCTCGTCCCCAACAATGGAGCGTGGTAGCGGACTAAAAGACATTGCTGGTTGGGGGGATAGAAAGTCGGGAACTACCTCTTCAGAGAAGGCAAAGGCTGATGGTAGATTGGTGAATGCTGAATGGAGAACAGAAATAGATGGTGAATGGAAAGTGGCAAGATCACTTGGTGTAACTTGCTGCAATCAGGGTGATATGATGAAGGCATTGTCAGATCTGGAAGAAAGAGATTTGGCCGAGGCTATGAGGTTGGGAAACAGCCAACTCAATCAATGAAGATCATCTCATACAATATAACAGGGCTGGGAAGGGGGGTAAAGTGGGCTGCAATTAGAAAACTAGTGGTTAAGGAGAAGGTGGACATGGTGTGTTTGCAGGAGACTAAAAAAGATAACATTGATGTCAAGATATGCCAAGCATTGTGGGGTGATTCGGAGGTTAAATGGGAATTTTTACCAGCAAACAACAGAGCTGGCGGACTATTACGCAGTTGGAGTGAGGAGATTTTTAAACTAGACAACAAGGTGCTTGGTGCTGGATTTATTCTTCTGGAAAGTGTTTGGGTTACAGATGGCTCTAAAGTTGTCATCGTGAATGTCTATTCATCATGTGAGACCTCGTTGAAAAGGAAACTGTGGGAGGACATCAGGCAACTGAAAAATGCACATTTGGGAGGCTTATGGTGTATCTTGGGTGATTTCAACAATATCAGAAGATCCTGTGAAAGAATGGGGACTTGCCTGAGATCTCAAGATGGTGGGCTGACGAGGGAATTCAATGATTGGATAGCAGACTTGGAGATTGATGACGTCCCCTGTGTTGGACGAAAATTCACTTGGTATAGGCCAAACGGGACTGCTAAAAGCAGACTTGGTAGAGCCCTAGTTTCAGCTTCATGGCTTGACAAATGGCCGGATTCTACTCAGTTCATATTGGACAGAAACTTTTCTGACCATTGCCCTATTTTATTGAGATCATAACAGGTAGATTGGGGCCCAAAGCCATTCAGGGTGCTTGATTGCTAGTTTCAGGACAGGTTGTTCAAGAAGGTTGTGCGTGACAGCTGGAATTCAAATATGATCAGTGGGTGGGGGGGATTTGCTTTAAAAGAGAAGCTCAAAGTTCTGAAACAGAAACTAAAAGCCTGGAATAAATCCCATTTCGGGAATGTACAACAGAAGTTAAAGCGTATTGAAGCGGAGCTTAATAGAATAGAGACTAACGGTGACGACAGAATTTTGTCTGATGATGAGGTAAAGAAGAGGAAATTGTTACAGGAGGAGCTGTGGGTGGCTGCTTTGTCCAATGTCTCACTATTAAGGCAAAAAGCTAGAAATAGATGGCTCAAGGAGGGGGACTGTAACTCAAGATTTTTTCATTTGGTTGTCAATTGGAAGCGCAGAAAAAATATGCTGAGAGGAGTGATGGTCAATGGATGTTGGATAGAGGAACCAAACAGGGTCAAGGAGCATGCTATCTCCTTCTTCAAGAGTAGATTTGAGGAGCCGGTTCAGAGTAGACCTAAGCTGGATGGTGTGGAATTCAGGATCATCAAACAGCAACACAAGGAGGCTTTGATGGCACGGTTTGAAGCATCGGAGGTGAGAGACGCTGTATGGGCTTGTGGCAGGGAGAAGGGCCCTAGGCCAGATGGAATCAACTTCAAATTCATCAAAGAATTCAGGGAGGATATCAAGTCAGACTTTCTTTGCTTTTTGGATGAATTCTTTGTGAATGGCAGGTTCCCTAGGGGTGGCAATGCATCCTTCATTGCCTTGATTCCTAAGGGCCAGGATCCACAGGGCCTGAATGATTAGAGGCCTATCTCCCTCATTGGATGCACATATAAAATTGTGGCGAAGGTGTTATCTAATAGACTGAAAAGGGTACTGCCCTATCTCATTGATCATCGACAATCTGCATTCATCGAAGGGAGGCATCTGTTGCAAGGTGTGCTCATTGCAAACGAAGTAGTGGATGAGGCTAGAAGGAAAAATAGAAGCTGCCTCATATTTAAAGTTGATTACGAGAAGGCATACAACTCGGTTAGTTGGGAATTTTTGTTCTATATGCTCAAGCGGTTGGGCTTCTGTTCAAGATGGATTATGTGGATCGAAGGCTGCTTGAAATCTTCATCCGTGTCTGTATTGATCAACGGGAGCCCAACTGAGGAGTTCATTCCGTACCGTGGTCTCAGACAAGGAGATCCTTTAGCCCACTTTTTGTTCAATATTGTTGCCGAGGGTCTTACCGGTTTAATGAGAGAAGCACAACGTAAGAACCTGTATGCCGGTTATAAGGTGGGGAACAAACAGGTTGATATCAGCATTCTACAATATGCTAATGACACCATATTTTTTGGGGAAGCATCGATAGAAAATGTCAAAGCAATCAAGGTTATGCTGAGAAGTTTTGAACTGGTGTCGGGGCTGAAAATCAATTTTGCTAAGAGCAGATTTGCGACTTTTGGCATGGATGAAATGTGGACAAACAATGCTGCTTCTTTTCTGAACTATAGTGTGATGTCTTTACCCTTCTCTTATTTGGGTATCCCTATTGGGGCTAATCCAAGACGATGTGAGACATGAGACCCCTTAGTTAGGAAATGTGAGAGGAAATTAGCAAGTTGGAAACAGAAATACTTATCTTTTGGGGGAAGGGTGACACTGATTAACTGATTAAATCAGTTTTAAATTCCATTCCTATTTTCATGTTTTCTTTTTTCAGGGCTCCGAAGAAGGTCATAGCTAGATTGGAGAGAATTCAGAAGAGAATTTTGTGGGGCGGGAATGCTGATCAAAAAAAGGTGGCTTGGGTAAGGTGGGATCTGGTGTGCCAAGCAAGAGAGTGTGGTGGCTTGGGCATCAAGGATCTAACTTCATTCAATCATGCTCTACTTGGGAAGTGGCTGTGGAATATGTTTCACCAGCAGAACGACCTGTGGCTCCAAGTGCTGGACTCGAGATATGGTGGGTGGAGGAGCTTGGTTGGATCTGGGAGGTCTGGAAGGGAGTCAATCTGGTGGAGAGACCTCTGTTTGGCACGCACTTCGAATGGGGTGGGGAATGGGTTGATGAGTGGGATATCTTGAGTGTGGGTTGTGGATAAAAGACGCTGTTTTGGGAGGACGGATGGAGGAATGAGGGTATGTCACTAATGGAGAAGTATCCAAGATTATACCTCATATCCCACCAACAGCAGAATTATATCCAACAAATGGGTTCCCCATCAAGTTCAGGTTGGGAATGGCAACTTCGATGGAGAAGGCCTTTCATGGAAGGGGGGGTTGAATCAGCTGTCAAATTCCTAGAAGACATACAGGAGCACAATCTGCAAGCCCAACAGCAAGATCTGTGGAAATGGCAGGCTGATCCGAGTGGACAATTTTCAGTGGGAAGTGCATATAGGTTTTTTCAGTGGGCAGGGGTAGATGTGGAGCAGGATGAAACCTTCAAAGACATGTGGAAAGTCAAAATCCCCAGTAAAGTATCATGCTTTGCTTGGAGATTGCTTAAGGACAGGTTACCTAGAAAGATGAACCTAGAAAGGAGAAATATAGACCTCAATGATACCCTATGCCCTTTTTGTAGGAACAATGAAGAGGAGGCTGCACACTTACTTTTTGGCTGTGACCGAATCAAGGTGCTTTGGTGGGAATCTATGACGTGGGTAAATATTTTGGGTGCCTTCTCTGATATTCCGAAAGAACACTTCAGCCAATTTGGTTTCTTCCACAATATCGGGGTCACCTCGCATAGATGGCGATTATGGTGGTTAGCTTTGACATGGAACGTTTGGCGGCATAGAAACAAAATTATCTTCCATAATGAAAGTTTTAATCATCTTAAAGTGATGGATGACGCGCTGTTCTCTTGCTGGACATGGATTAAGAATGGGGAGAAAGGATTTGACAATTCCTTCCATTTTTGGTCTAGTAATTTGAGGGACGCTTTTGTAATTGGGGGGGGCATACTACCTAGATTCCCCCTGTTTTTTAGGGGTAACCTATAATCCATCCAGACCTTTGGCTTCTTAATTCATGTAATTTCATGTATTAGGATGCCACAGGTTTGTCCATGGTGCTAGGTGTTTTTGTAATGGTACTACTTGTACTATGCTTCCTTTATATATATAAATATACTTATCTTTGCTGATAAAAAAAAAAAAAAAAAAGTAGACTAACAGGCCAAGCCAGACATTCAAATAGGTCAAGTCAAGCCTAAAATAAAGCCTATGACAAGTAATAAACCAAGCTCATACCTCAAATTTTTTAAACAAGCTAACCCTATTTAAGCAAAGCCTTGTTCGACCAAGCCTATTCCCATCCCTACCTATACCTATCAGAAAAGGATAGAATAGAGTCTAAATACTCTAAATTTGATATTAACTTGATATAATCTAGGAGATATAAGGTTGGTTGGGTGGTAAAAGGAAAAGAAGGGAAGGAGGGAGAGGTCGTGAGTTCGAATCCCTTCACTAACAAAAAAACTAACATTTAACAACCAACATTGGCCGATCAAAAAAAAAAAAAAAAACTTGATATAATCTGATCTGATGTATTACAATCATGCTATTCAAACTCAAGATTCTACTCGAACTCAGAGAAGAGTATGAAAATTGTAAATTGTGGAATCGTAGCACAGTTTGTAGATTCTACAAAAGTTATTTATATGCATATAAAATAACATATAACAATATATGTAATTACTTAATAATATTTTACATTCTTTCTGCTTATACTATTATTATTCTTATATATTTCTTATTATTATATTATTTTTTATTTATATACTCACTTTAGAGTCTAAAGGATTCACGATAAGTAAGAGTAAAACGGAGTATATGAAGAGTGAGTTTTCACGGGTAAGAGATGATGATCAAGACACAGTGAAGCTACTTGGTCAAGAGGTACCCAAGAAAGATGTTTTTAGATACTTGGGATCAATGTTGCAAAAAGGTGATGAGATTGATAAGGAAGTAAATTATAGAATTAGAGCAGGGTGAATGAAATGATGGAGTGCATCGGGGTTTTTGTGTGACGGCAAAATTCCCCTTAAGCTAAACAGAAAATTCTATAGAACAACTGTAAGACCGGCAATGCTATATGGAGCAGAATGCTGGTCAGGGCAACATGAGCATAAAATAGGTGTAGCAGAAATGAGGATGTTAAGATGGATGTGTGGATATACGAAGATGGATAAGATAATAAATGAGGATATTTAACGAAAGATATCAGTGATACCGGTATGTGAAAAGATGAAGGAGCATAAATTGAGGTGGTTTGAGCAGGTTATGAGACGGCCACTGGATGCTCCCGTAAGAACAAGAGTTTGTTACCAAGAGCTGAACACAAAGAAAGGTAGAGGTCGACCAAAACTTAACTAGGGAAAGGTAGTTAAACTAGACCTAAAGGAGTGGGATATAGATTGGCAGACGGTATGTCTTAGGACAGAGTGGAGAAAAGCTATAAGCTTGGTGGAGGGCTAAACCCATTAGTTTTATGTTCCAGTCATTCCCTTGTTTTAGTTCTTATCCTCTTCTTTTCTCCCTTCTTCTTTTCACCCCTCTTTTATTTTGGCTTTTTTTTCTCTCTTTTGTCTTATTTCCACTTTTTTCTTCCCCTCTCCCTTTCTCTTTCTTTGTCTCATTTCCGATTTATCATTAGGTTCATTTATCACCGACACCAATTAACTTGGGTTAAAGGTGTTGTTGATGTTGATGTTGTTAATATTCTTTATATATGTAAAATGGGAGAAAATATAGAGAGATAATAGACTGAAAACGTGTATCAAAATACACAACGGATGCTCTATTATATAGTGGTCATTATAATAAATACTGATAATGAAAGCATATTCAGTTTCCTCAAAATCAGATATGTTTCCTATAAATCAGATCCTAATAAATCTATACATTAAATATTTCTAATTCACAACATTCCCCCAGCTTACTAAGCTTTAGCTGTCACAAGACAATTTATTCCCAACAAAAACATAAAACTTGAGCTCTACTAAAAAAGATTATAGTTTGAATGACAACTCAGGGATGTTGGTGAAGTCGGGGAATATTGCTAAAAAGAGAGAGCAGGAATACTCATCAGCCTAAGAAAAGGAAGTTCCGACTTTCTTAAAACCATCATTTGGAAGCTTCAAACAAATATATTGAAGACAACTCAGGAATCTTGGTGATGTCAAGGAATATTGCTAGAAAGAGACAGCTGGAATATCCATCAGCCTAAGAAAAGCAAGTTTTGATCTTCTTAAATCAAGATTTGGTAGCTTCAAATGAACCATGGAGACCCAAAATTATTAAAACTGAAGAGACGAAATCATCATAAATTGCCAGCGAAGCCATGAGAAGTCACCGAGAAACATGCCAGAAAAGGACAGCAACAGAATAGGCGACCGGAAAGTTCTTCGTCAGAAAATAATCGGTGACATGAGGCGGTGATCAGAAAACAAGCTAAAAAGAGACAACCGTAGGATAGGCGACTAAAACCGCACAAAACAATGATGCAAAAACGAGTTTTCGTCCAAAACATGGAGATGAATCTTTAGGGACAGAGTCGCATTAAGTAGGAGACCTTGTCGTTGAAACCACGACCGGTAAAGGTGCCAAATGCGTTGGCAGGTGAAGCTGTTTGGCTGGCATAGGAAACGCGCGTGAGAGCGCGTCTAATGTCAGATGGTGACGGCATCAACGGCATTGGGTAGATCAGCACCGAGTTCTCCTGATGGTGCATTTGTCAGCTAGATAGACGGCAGCTGCCGGAAAAGTGGCGGTGGCTGGCCCGGAAAAGCACCCGAAATTGAAGCAGATTCGCCGGTAAATTGCGGCTTGTAGAAGGGCTCACCAGAAGAAGGGCAACAAGTGAAGGGCTCACCATGGGACAATGGGTCACCGGGAAAGTGATGGTGGCAAATGGTGACCAAAAAATTTGTTAGGGAAGGAGAAAAGGATTGTCAAAAGACGGATGAGGAGCAGAAAGATCCACCGGGATTTGGAAAGAAGGGTGACAACTGGAGAGGTCCACCAGAATGCAGAAAAAAGTGGAAGAATCACCAGAAAAGGTGCAGCAAGTATAAAGGTCCACCAAAAATTGGACAAAGAATTATAGAAGAAAGGCAATGAGCAAAAAGGCTCACCATTATCCCCGATGAGGGACGGTTTTTCCTTATTCCCTCAACCTAACTCTAGATACCATGTAAAATGAGAAAATATAGAGGGATAATAGACTGAAACCATGTATTATAGTACACAACGGATGCTCTATTGTATAGCGGTCATTACAATCAATACTGATAATGAGAGCATATTTAGTTTCCTCTAAATCAGATATGTTTCCAATAATTCAGATCCTAATAAATCTATATATTAAATATATATTTATATATTATTATATTTATTAAATACTATTTGTATTTGTATTATAGAATATATAATTATTTTTAAATATTTCTATAAATATATTTTAAATATTATAGACGACTTTACAATATAATAAATTATAAATTGTATAATACATGATTCATAATTAAAAAAAAAAAAAAAACAAAATAAAACTTTCCCCAATTATAAGACTATTTGGGGTGGAGAGTGGGTCAATTTTGTTGTTTTAAATTTTGAGAATTTATATACATCTCTCATAAATCATTTAGGGATGGCCACCACACCATCCGGGATTGATAACCTATGTTGTATACAGAACCAAAAAAGGTATAAGTAATGTGCTATGGCTAGTACCTAAGGATGTAAAAGGATTCAGAGAGCCCACGAAGGTTTGAGATATTGTGAGTGGATTACCAAACCTCTAACCCAGCTATTGAAGAATTATAATTTTAGTGGGGGAAAGAAGATCAAGAGGCTTTTGCCACATTATGGTCTGGAATGACTATGCTTCCATCATACTCAGAGTCGCTGATGTTGAAAAGTTCTATTGGGGAAACTGATGCTTCTAGTTAATGGTTGCGGGATGTTCTGTTATATGAAGAGAGGGCGGTAGCTTTTCTCTACCATAGTGTTAGGGGTTATCACAAAAAGCTCAAACCAAGTAGCGTTATAAGATGGAATTGACGATAGCTGGCATGGCTGTTAAGAAATGGAGAAACTGATTGATGGGAGTGGTCATGGTTGTTTCCCCAACAGAGAAACTGCACAGTTCCTAAATTATCATAAATCAGAATGCCCCCAATCTACCCTCACCTCCTATGTAAGCTGATTTCATACTACCAAACTAGGCCACAAAGGAAGTCAGGAATATGGTGATTTACAATTACAACCAGACTTTACTGTTCACTTCCCTGTAACCTGATTTAAGGGAATGGTTCATAACAAATTTCTAGTTTTACATGTTGTATATTTCTTAAAGGTTAATTCATTCATTCGCCAAGTATTAAAATGAGGTATATGCCATCCGAAACTTATCTGTTGCAATTGATATAACTACAAAGAAAAGAAAACATAGAATGACCTAATGGGAGACGATTGTTCTTCAACATGAGATGTAACATGATTTATCCCTCTTGATGTCTGTGCCGCAAGTTCCATCAACAACGCAGCAAACAAAAGCAAGACTGTGAAAGACATGATTACTTTATGGCAAAGCAAAACTATATCAGAAAGGACTGTACAGGGAAAATGCAAACTTACATGGGCCAAAAAAAGCCATTCCAATGGCAAACAATGACCCAAAAAGTTGTCCAAGGGTGGCACCAGCACCAATAAACCCGAATAATCTTGAACCTGACTGAACTCAGAGTATGTTAGGCCCAGAATAATCCAGAAAAACAAAAATGATATAGCTGCAAACAAACCTCACTGTCCATCACATCAGTTACCCTTGCCCAAGTTGAAGAAATTGTAATTAGATTAAGCAAAGCAACCTTCGTAAAATAACATAAACTAGTGTCACAAAAACGTCATTTGAAACAAGCAAACAGCAGAATGAAATCAAACTAGTATCTAAACATGGAAAATAAAATTATCAATCATACCCAAAGAAACAATCCTATCCGGACAGAAATATAGAACCATCCATGGTTATCCCAACCAAATGAAGATGTAAGACTACCATGGGCACCAATTTTCCCTTCTTCTTTTGAAGGAAAGGTCAAAGGTGTGGATCCCTAGGAACATAAAACCCAATTTAACACAATCAAAAACAAATAATTCTGAAATTAGCAAACAATATAGACTGCAACAAACAACTTTAAAGTTATACTATTGTCTTACTGTGATATTGGACTTTGAATATCCAGCTGATGAAGAGTGCCATAGAATAAAGAACAATATGAGGGATACACTAAAGAACCTGTGTATCAAAAACAAAGCCTGGAATTTCAAGAAGCACCATTATAAAAATTTCGTCATAAAAATATGACAGATGGCATTGACAATTATGGCACAAGCGTGGTGACTATAATCAAAAAAGAGTATACATACCAAAGAAACAGCTGAATATGATAAACAAGGAAAACTAATGACAAACAACAAAAAATAAATTATAAACATATTATAGAAAACAAAACTCACTAAAAGTATCACAAACATAAGGTTGATGTCATAAGCTTCACAAGACAAATTTGCTAGAAAATAGAAATTATCAAGCAACAATAAATTGGCACAAAACAAGACAAAGAAACAAAGATAGAAGAAAAAAAAATAGAATCACAAAGATTCATAAAGGGATAAGGTTTAATTGCACTTTTGGTCCCTCTATGGTCTACAATGGCCTATCTGCAATTTTGGTACCTCAATATATTTTACCCAAATCAAGTACGCCAACTTTTCTAATGAAACGTACTTCTATCAATCTACCATTCAATTGTTAAGGGAAATAACTAACATGACACCCAATTTTGAAATATGGCATAAATGTGTACTCACCTTGTGAGACAGCACTGAAAAAATGCCTGTGGGAAGAGATTAAGTGTAGAATATTCTAGAGTATTAGAGATAGTTGTGGAATATTCTAGAGTATTAGAAATAGTTGTGAAATATTCTAGAGTATTAGAATTAGCTATGGAATATTCTAGAGTATTAGAATTAGTTGTGGAATATTCTAGAGTATTAGAAAAAGTAATGGAATATTCTAGAATATTAGAACTAGTTGTATATTATGAACCTTTTGGTTTCAATCTAAATGAATGAAAAAGAGTATTCACATTTCAATATGGTATAAGAGCAGGTTTTCCTATTATCATTGTGCAACTCTGAAGCCTATTTTTTTTATTAAAAAAAAGGCCTACCCTGTTTTGGTTTGAGGTGACTTATGGACTCTTCTAATAATACGAGTGAGGAGCTTAATGTCTCTCCTAATTTTGATGGTGTTTTCATCTCCAAGGCTGAGTATGAGCAATTTCAGAAGGTGATGCCTCAATTTGCTGAAGCAACTAGTCTTGTTGCTCAACAAGGTACGACATTCCATGTTAATGACTTAATGGTAGTAATCTTTGGATTCTCGATTCAGGGGCTTCTGATCATATGACAGGTAATGCAACCTTGTTTTGTTCTTATACCCCTTACTATCAACTGTCACGAATAAGAACAGTCAATGGCAGCTTCTCTACTATTGCTGGAAAGGGATCCATTAAACTTTCTGAACACATTACTTTGAACTCGGTCCTTCATGTTCCCCCTCTTACTTGTAACCTCATCTCTATCAGCAAACTTACATCTGAGTTAAATTGTGTTGTGAAGTTCTCGGTCCATGCTTGTGTTTTTCTGGAACAGGACTCGGGGTTGAAAATTGGCAGTGCTAGAGAGGAAGAAGGGCTTTACTATTTTGAAAAAGATCCTAATGAAACAAATTTTTTTACGCACCACTCATTATCTTTGTCTGATGATTGTAACGATGTTTTGTTGTGGCATCGTCGGTTAGGACACCCAAATTTCTTTTATCTTCAGAAGTTGCTCCCAAACTTATTTATCAATAAAAAACCCAATTCTTTTTCTTGTGATATTTGTCAGTTTGCAAAGCATCCTCGTGCTTCTTATCCTCCTAGAGTTCGCCATGATTCTTCTCCATTTACCTTTATTCATAGTGATATATGGGGCCCAGCCCGTGAGAAAAATATCTCGGGTGCTCGTTGGTTTATTACTTTTATTGATGATCATTCTAGGGTATGTTGGGTATATCTTTTAAAGGATAAGTCTGATGCTGCATCCACCTTTAAAAACTTTCATGCTATGATTCAAACTCAGTTCCAGACCTATATCAAAATTCTTCGAACTGACAATGGTACTGAATATTTTAATTCTGTTCTTGGAGACTATCTCACCCAACTTGGTATTCTCCATCAAAGTTTATGTCCTAACACCCCTCAACAAAATGGGGTGGCTGAAAGAAAAAATAGACATCTTCTTGAAGTTGCTCGAGCTCTTTTGTTTACCATGCATATCCCTAAATATCTATGGGGGAAGCTATCTTGCATGCATCATATCTCATCAATCGGATGTCTTCTCGTATCCTAAATTTTCATTCCCTTTTATCTTGTCTTACCGACATCTTTCCTTTTTTTCGGGCTCATTCTTCCTTTCCTCTCAAGTTGTTTGGTTGTGTGGCTTTTCTACATGTTCCTCCCCATCAAAGGTCCAAACTCGATCCTAAATCTATTCGATGTGTCTTCATAGGATATCCTCCTAACGAAAAGGATTACAAATGTTACTCACCTTCTCTCCATAAGGTCTTTGTTTCTATGGATGCCACATTTTATGAGACACAATCCTTTTTTCCTTCGACTTCTCTTCAAGGGGAGTCTATTGGGGTAGATGAAGATAAGTCTTGGAAACCAAATAAGTCTGTCGTTCTACCTTTGCCTTTGGAGATAGGGGGAGTTATTGTGCCGGAGATAGGGCGAGCTACTGTGTCAGAGACTGAAGATCCTCCTGGTAAATGGGAAAAATTTACAGCAGGCGAAAAACACTTCAGGAGCCTCTAGACTGCCAAGATTCTGACTCGAGTCTTAGTTCCAGCAACCTAATACCTGAATGCACTGATGCAGCCAACCTAAATTTGCCTATTGCTCTTCGAAAAGGCACCAAATTCTGTACCGCTCACCCTATTTCTCATAATATCTCGTAAGGCAGGAATTTCTTTAACTCAGAAGAAATATATTCTAGACCTATTGCAAGAAACAGGAATGCTTGGGTGCAAGCCAGCAGAGACTCCAATTGATCCTAATAATAAATTGGGAATTGAAGATGGGAAAGAAGTTGACAGAGAGCAGTACCAGAGGCTGGTGGGAAAGTTGATCTACTTATTTCACACTCGGCCAGATATTGCATTTGCGGTTAGCATGGTTAGTCAATTCATGCATTCTCCTAAGAAAAAACACCTTAGTGCAGTTTATAGAATCCTCAAGTACCTTAAAAACACACCTGGTCAAGGAATGTTCTTTCAAAGAGGACACAAGAGGTTGATTGAAATCTATACAGATGCAGATTGGACTGGCTCGGCAATGGCGCGAAGATCCACTTCAGGATATTGTACCTATGTCTGGGGAAATCTTGTGACCTGGAGGAGAAACAAACAGTTGTTGCCAGAAACAATGCAGAAGCAGAATTTCGAGCTCCAACCCATGGTATTTGTGAAGGAATCTGGTTAAAAGAACTTCTTGAGGAATTGAAGATCTCTTATTCCCTACCTGTCAGATTATATTGTGATAGTAAGGCTGCTGTCAGTATTGCTCAAAATCCAGTTCACCATGATAGAACTAAACATGTGGAGGTTGATTGTCATTTTATCAAAGAAAAATTGGAGGATGGTAGTGTATGTTTGTCATATATACCTAACAAAGAGCAGACAGCAGATATTCTTACCAAAGGATTACACAAGCCCACCTTTGAGAATTTGATTAGCAAGTTGGGTATGATTAATATATATCTCCCAACTTGAGGGGGAGTGTAGAATATTCTAGAGTATTAGAAATAGTTGTGGAATATTCTAGAGTATTAGAATTAGTTGTGGAATATTCTAGAATATTGGAATTAGTTGTGAAATATTCTAGAGTATTAGAATAAGTGGTGGAATATTCTAGAGTATTAGAACTAGTTGTATATAATGAACCCTTTGGGTTTCAATCTAAATGAATGAAAAAGAGTATTCACATGTCAATATTAAGCAACTTAGATCTGCGGGTAGTAGAGGCCTTTGGTGTATTATAGGCAATTTTAATACTGTGAGGAGGCAGTCAGAAAGAGTTGATTGTTGCAAAATTAGAAGTTGAAGACGTGCTTGTAGAAGACAGAATGATCAACCTCACTACGGATCAGCCTAAAAGCTTGAATTGCAGAACTGAAGCGACTGAACCAAGCCCGAGGGACTGCTTCAACCCATATAAAGATTTGCGAAGTTTGCAAACCTTCCCAAACTCCCCCTGAGCAACAAAGCCAAGAGGTTGCTCCATATAGACTTCCTCTTGCAGATCTCCATGAAGGAAAGCATTTTTAATATCAAGCTGAAGAAGTGGCCAGTGGCGAATGGCAGCAAGAGCAAGAAATAAGCGAACGGAGGCCATCTTAGCAACCGGAGAAAAAGTATCTCCATAGTCAAGACCAAAAATCTGAGTGTAGCCCTTGGCCACTAGTTGGGCTTTGAGACAGTCAATGGTGCCATCAGGTCCAACCTTAACTGTGAATACCCACCGGCAGCCAACAACAGATTTCCCAGGAGGAGCAGAAACAATGTCCCATGTGCCGTTAGAATGAAGAGCAGTCATCTCATCAATCATAGATTGGCGCCAACCTGGATGGGAGAGAGCTTCACCTTTGGTTTTAGGAATAGAGACAGAAGAGAGACTAGATACAAAAGAAAAATGTGATGAAGGAAGACGATCATAACTCAAAAGCATAAAGAAGATGAGGATTGCGGGTGGAGCGGATACCTTTGCGGAGAGCAATGGGAGTAGTC
The DNA here is from genome assembly GCA_007407185.1 of Glycine tomentella. Taxonomy (NCBI): domain Eukaryota; kingdom Viridiplantae; phylum Streptophyta; class Magnoliopsida; order Fabales; family Fabaceae; genus Glycine; species Glycine tomentella. The sequence goes on from PYAF01005716.1 coordinate 119,192, forward strand.
TCTCGTGTAGGAGCCGAAGGAGATGAGATAACCGGAGAAGTCGGTGAGTCAGTGGAAGGAACAGCCATTGTAGGGTTGGCATCGGATGGTAAACGAGGACGACACTGATAAGTAAGGAGAGGACGGTTCTCAGGCCGAAATTCAGTGACAACCGGAGGAGACAAAGTAAGGATAGGAATGGGTAGAGCATAGTCAACCTGGGATAAAGGAGTTGCTAAACCGAAGAAGGGTTGTTGATCCATAAAGGTAACATCAGCGGACACAAGGTAACGCTTGAGGTCGGGAGAATAACAACGGTAACCCTTCTGAAAACGAGAGTAACCCAAGAATAGACACTTAAAGGCTTTAGATGTTAAGTTATCTTTGTCTGGAGTGAGATCATGAACAAAACAGGTACAACCAAATTACAAGGTATACCAGGGATATAGTAAACAGAGGTCAGGGTTAAGGAAGGAGTTGGTCGAGCTTGCCCAACACCACGAACAGGAGCCTTAGTGCCATCAGCAAGGGTAAAGGAGGGTAAATTGTCAGAGTAAGTAAGTGAAGTGAAAAGGTCCTTATTACCACACAGATGATCAGTAACACCTGATTCAAGTATCCAGGGGCCAAGCGATGATCTAGATAGACAGGCAACATGATTTCCAGTATCTGGAGGGGTAGTCTGAAGAGAGGCCTTCTTCAATAGAGTTTGGAAAGCCTCATATTCTGCTTGAGAGAGTGAGACTAATCAGGAGGAAGATGAGACATCAGCAGCAATATGAGCAGCAACAGAAGGTTTTAAGTGTGGATACTTTGTGTAACAACGCTCTTCAACATGGCCGCGCGTCTAACAATAGTTACAATAAGGCCTCGGACCACGTCCACCCTGGCCACGACCACGTCCTCTACCTCGTCCAGCATTTCCACGGTATTCATTACTATGTGAGATGAAGGCAGTGGAATCAATTACTGAACCGAGAGTAGGTGTAGAGACGATCTCATCTTTCATATTCAACAAGCGCTAGAAGATTTGTGATAGAATAGGGTCACCATTGGTCAGAATATTATCTCGTACACCTTCCAACTCCTTGGGAAGACCAAAAAGGGTGTCGACCATAAAGAGACGCTTTACTTGCTTCCTATATTCATTGGCATTTGCAGCATAAGGTAACATAGCCATAAAATCCTTCACTAAGGAGCTACTCCTACCAACATATGACTCCATTTTCTGATCAGGGGATTTTCGCAATTCCATCATTCGAGAAACAATAGCATAGAGTTGCTGAATGTCGTTTGTGTAGAGACTTTTTGCTTCCTCCCATACTTCATAACAGGTCTCAAAAGAGTAGAAGATATCAAGGATGGTCACATCAATGGAATGCCAAAGAATGATCAAAAGCTGATTATCGATTTTATTCCAATCCGACTTTCTTTCCTGGGGAATGTCGGCAGCTTTAGTTGTGAGATGCTCCGAATATCCCTGACCACCAAACCAGATTTTAACGAAGGTGGACCAGTTCTTGTAATTAGTGGAGCCAATGAGTTTTGCAGCAGTAATGGATGGAACAGCAGTAGATATGATTCCTTGTGCTGTGTTAGAGGCTGAGATACATTTCGTGGCATTAGAGGACGACTCCGCCATCACAATAAAGAGAAGTGAAGAAGGAGACAGCAAAAGATGGACCCACTCAAAAACAAGTGCAGAAACGCAACCAGGAGGAAGAGGCAAAGCTAGCATTCAAGTTTGGCCATGAATGGTGGCCGGACGGCGCTTCACGCGCCTACGCGTGAGAGAGAAGGCGGAAGAAGAAGCCACATGTGACGGCGCGTGGTTGGCCGGAAAAGGACGGCACTTGGACAGAACGGTTCGCCGGAAAGAGACGATTGCGATCCGGTGGGTCTCGCCGGAAAAGGTCACCGGAAAAATTTCCGGCGACGGCGAGTGGCAGACGGCGGTATGGACCACCAGAGAGCTCGGATACCAAGTTGAATGAAAAAGGAAAAATATCTTATGTATTATCTTTTCAGCACACAAAGTACATATATATATTCACAAGATATATGGGCCCTATGGGCCCTGATGCTAAATATGCTAAATATATTCTAACAAAGAGAAAAACAGAATTCTGGGCAATTTATCCAGAACTGGGAAATGGAGTCAATCTTTCCAAAGACCTAGTTCTTTAGGTCCAAGAGGTGGCAGGGAGTGGCAGCAGGGGGGTAGCAAGGTGGTGGAACCTATGGGGGTGGCTAAACCTGGAGGGGAGGCCTGGAATAGAAAGAAAACCTTCCATAGGCTGTCTCTTATGCAGGTGAATGAAAAAATGAGGAAGGGGGAGTGTTTTACTTTGTAATGAAAGATATCACACAAAATGGGAACGAAAACAAAAGCTAACCAGAAAACATGAACAGACTGAGCCAAACAGCAGCACCAAAACTCAGTCACGAATAGGAAAGAAGCCAAAACAACTCCAAACAGCACAGACAGCACCGAAAAGAAAAACCCAAGCAAGAACAAGACCAAACGCATGCTCACGAGTGTACAGGAACAATCGCGAATGAAGTAGTGACGCGAACAGGATGAACATTAACAAACAGGAACAAACGACATGTAAGGTCTGCCTGGTGAGCAAGAACCGAGAATCAGAAACGAACAAGAAGCAAGAACAAGACCCAGGCTTGCCAAAATGCACAATCAGTGCAAAAAAAAATGGCTCTTGTTACCATTTTAGAGAAAGGTAAGAGATAACAAAGAAAAGAAAAGAGAGAACTGAACTTCTGATATTATTTCAGTATTGAAAAGTTAGTTTATGCTAGGTACAAGAGAAGTTTATATAACCTCTGAACAGAAGTACCTAATTGTACAACTGGACTAACTAACTTCCTAACTAACATAACAAATAACAGAATGTACAGAGGTGTAGATAGCAGAAAATATAAACATACAGAAATAGAGGTGCTGTTTACAATATTTACATTTGCTAAATACAACTCTAATACACCTTAATGGCATCCTATCAGAGTTGGCTGCCAATGTCTCAAAAATGGCAACCTAAAAGGCTACCCAGGCTGAGTGAAGGTCATATTGTGCAACCATTAGGACATCGAGTCTTAGGATTAGTGTTGATATCCCACATCAACTAAAGATAAGACCTAAGTAGTGCTTATAAAGGTTGGGCAATCCTCCCCGTACAAACCAATTTTGTAGGGATGAGTTAGGCCCTAAGCCCAAATTCTAAGATCCAACAGTTGACAATAAGTCCTTTTACATGAGAAATATTTGACTTAGTAACATGCTAATAAACATTTGAAAATCGTCTCTTGTGTCAATTATTTCTGTCAAAAATTGGATGACAGTGTGATGGAAGGACTTATTTGTTTTAGGGACCAAAAAGGCAATTAAGCCAAACAAAGAGGAGGATAAAATGGTAAGAAAGAACAAGAAAAAGAGAAGAAATAATGACCAAAGAGAACAAAGAAAGAGGAGGCACAAATGGCCAAAGAGGTTACCTAAATATATGGAAGACTAAAAAAGTAGGGAGGAAAGGACATTTAGATGGGTTGTTCGGTGGAGATGGATCTCATTTACCACATATAGTAGACATCATAGTTCAGTTTCGCAGAGCAAAAGTCATGGTGTTAGTTCAGTTTTGCAAAGCCGAAATCGTGGAGGACATTCAGGTACCTTATAAAAAGGCCAAGCACGACAAACCACCTAAGTAGATCTAGGGAATACAGCTGAATTACATGAAAAGATTGTGAGTAGACTTGAATGGAATTAGTCATCAGGTAGACTCAAGCTAAATTGTGTAAACTCATGGTCCATGTGCAAATCTGAGTGTGCTGGTTCATGTTAATTTGGCCCAAAATGCAGTACTTTTAGCCTAAAACACTAGGAAAACTTTCAGACTTGAAGCTCCCCCAGAATCCAAATCAGTCTGATCATCCATTGATTCATTCTAGTCAATTTCAAAGCACAAGTTACTTGTTATTGCCCTCAATGTCAAAGCTCAGGCTGCTTGTCATATGCACTATCAAAGTTGCAGCCTTCACTGTTCTTGCTGATTCTGATAGGCAAAGCTCCATTCATATTCTGGTTCTACTAATTCACCTCTTGATTGCCTTACAGGTTCTCTTGCTTGACTTCGGTTGAATGGATAACTGTCTGTATTGTGTTCTATGTTGATTGGTATATTGTATGGTATTGTGATTTGATTGGGGTAGATGATTGCTATGTTTTGTACTATTTTTTGGCATAGCTCATCCTAATGAACTTATGATTTGCTGTGTTGATTGCTGTGTTTTGGCATAGCTAATCCTAATGAACTTATGATTTGGTCACTTTATGTATGATTTTAACATGTGTTATTATCATAATACTATGTAATTCTCATTTGCTTTAGTATGAAGGTGCAGCATGCTCACTGTGTGTGCATGATTGTGTTGCCATCTATGAAGCACGAACTCTGATATGGACACCGGACATAGACACAGACACTTCGACACGACTAATGTCTAAAATATAGAATACAAGACACCGCAAACACACAAATTGAGAGACTCTAATGAAATAAAATATGAGTAAACATACAATAAAATATTTAAATTGATGGTATATTCATCTTTTTAAACCAACATTCTATGTTTTTTCAAGTGTCAGAGTTGTGCAAAAGTATCCACTTAAGTGTTCAAGCCAACAAAAAGTCATTTTTAAATTGAAAACTTCATAAGAAGTGTCCAAAAGTGTCGGGGTGTGTTGGTGTCAGGAAATGTGTCCGTGCTTGATAGGTTGTCATTTATAAGTCTAATGGCATTTAGCCATTAGTTTAAGACTAAAAAAACGGCTAAATGAATTATCAAAATTGAAAATCGACACTGTTATTATGGGCACAAAAATAAAGAATTCTAAAAAATTCAATGTTACCTTGCCTTTGGAAAGGTTAGGTAGAGAGAATATGAGAGAAGAAAAGGGCGCAGCAATGAGGGTGAGCACCAGGGACCCCACAAATAGACCCGGCAGATTTGATAACCCCAATGAGATGGCACCCTCATCGCGCAACGGAAGAACTACGAAATACGCACTCAAAATCTGCAACAAATAACCAAAAAAAAAAAAAAAAAAAA
>PYAF01005716.1:124394-142567 GCA_007407185.1 Glycine tomentella
GTTTCGAATCGGAGCAAATGGAGATTGGAGACACCAAGTATAGCTAGCCAGCCCCCTGGTCAAAATCTTGATTATAACGAGAAGGAATTTTCTAAAAATATATATATATTAGATAATACTAATTTCTTACGAATCTTAACGCTGTAAATTCTATTTTTTTTTTAAATATGTAATTTTAGTTTTTTTATTTTTTAATCCAAATATTTTATCATTTATTTTAAAAAATCATAATTTTAGTTTTTATGTTTTTTTAATTAAGATATTTTATCTCTCACTTTTAAAAAATCTACAATTTTAATATTATTAATCAATTTCAGACTTGTTGTATATATACTTTTAAATATTTTAATAAATTAAACTTATTCATAATTAAATAATTTAAAAAAAATATCTGTCACGTACATAATAAATAAATAGTTGTCAATCAATGTTTATAGGATATATAAATCATTATTTGAAATTGGTTATAAAGGTAAAAATTATGGATATTTAAAAATGTTGGAAGAAATGTCTCAATTAAAAATGAGGGACTAAAATCCCAAAATTTTTAAAAGTGGATGACAAAATGTCACAATTAAAAAATAAGACGATTAAAATTATAAATTTGAAAAAATAGGAAGAGAAAAATTGTATTTTAGTCATATTTTATACGAGCAAGATACATGAGCATTCATCTATTTATCTAATCTCGTGATCCCTAATTATAAAACTCTTACAATTAATTTACGTCTCTCAAGAAGAATAGTTAATTTAGTTAATCAAATTAAATTTATTAATTATTTGTATTATCATCCCAAAATTAACATTTTCTTATCTCTTTATCATTAATGTTTGAAGATAAAGAATAATTAAGTAAGTGTACGTAGGAAAAAGAAACAATTAATGCATCTAAAAATTAAAGAATTGTCTTATAAAAGAGAAAATAAATTTCTAAGAAAAGTCTTATAATTGGGGACAGATGAAGTATCTATCTATATCTAGTATACCGAATAGAAATTCAGTCAGGGTACTACATTTGTAACATCCCAGATTTTTGACTTCTTGACGACTCTCACTCTACAACACTTCATGCGGTCACACTTCACTCAACTTTCTTGTTGCTCAGAACCCTCCATTGGTCATAACCTTTCGTAAGTAGCCCTTTTCAAGACCTCAATAATCTAATTTGGCTGCTTTCAGGATCAATGACTATCCCTACAAATCAACATGAGATTTTTCAACGTATTTTGTCCTCACTCACATTTTCTATGAAAATTCCAGAAGGTATCCCATCCCATAACTACTCCAAGTCAAGCATGCTTAACTTTGGAGTTCTTTAGTGATAGGCTACCAAAAAAAATGTGTTTTATTGGTATAGGTAGTATCATTTAATTCCTTTAAGCACCAAGATACATATATTTTTTGAAGTGTCTTGAAGGACATTCAATAGAAGAATGCAGTGTCTTGAAGGATAAGATCGAAGACATCATCTAGCTAGGTCATATGAAGATTTCATCCACAAACCTCAAACATATCAATCTGATAGTGGGTACAAGCAAGAGTCAAGTAAAGGAAAGGAGCGAGATAGTAACAGTCATTCACAAATCGAGAGACGGGGAAGGCAAAGTCGCTATAAGGAAAGAGATGAAAAGCCCATCAACCAACCAAGACGTATCATTAACACCATTGCAAGGGGGGAATCGTGGAGGATGAGCAACAACTTTGACACGTAAGAGGCATTTACAACAGGTACGATCGGTCAACATGGTTTCTCCACACAAAGCGTCGGGCATGTTGCCAATTACATTTGTAACATCCCAAAAATTTAAATATGTTAATTAGAGATAAAAAGTGAAATTACAAAAATGCTTGAAGGAAAATGACCATATTACATTTTCTTTTGATGTGAGAATTACCATATTATCCTTGAAGTAGATACTACAATAATACCATTGGAATAAATAGTACAATAATACCCTTGGAATAAATATTACAATAATACTCTTAGATATTTTGGAGAAACTTGGAGAAGAAAGTGAGGTAAGCAAGATGATGTCACCCTTGAACAAGAAATTACAGTAATACCCATGGATGAACAAATTACCATATTATCCTTAGTAACAGATAAACATCACAAGAATGATAGGATAGGAAATTAATGGATCCAAGTGGCAAGTTTAGAATTGTTTAGAATATATTTAGTCATAATTATTTAACTTAAGATAAGAAACAAAATTTTAGTAACATAAAGAGATCTAGCCATGTGAAATATGAGATAAAGGCATAAGGCTTTAGATGAATGACACATTAGTAGCTATTACATTAATTGAAAAGCACATGAAGTACAAGTAGTATAAACCACAAGAGACAAAATTTAAAGGAAAACATTCATAAGGAAGCCACGTGAATATGTAGCTACATATATGTGTGTATGATATTAAGCAAAAACAAAAGAAGATGCAAATTGAAGTAGTTGTATGTGTGTGTAACCATGAATGTCTTATGTAACTAAGATTAAAAGATAAAAGCTCCTTAAGAAGCTTTCCACATGCACCTTGAACAATTAATGAAGGAATATTTTCTTTTTGATTAGAAGACAAAGAGACAAACTTTAAATGAAGCAAAGCAAGTGCACGTGGGATTTTTCAGCAAAAACCAATTGAAAATGGAAGTGCTAATCGTATGGATGTGCACGTGTATTGCTTAGAATTGGTGTACATAAGCCAATTCTGCAGCCATGCATAAAGCAAACCAAAGCAAGCTTCTCCAACAAGCTTCTACACGTAAACACAGGCATAAATGAAGAGAATATTCTCTTTATCAAGTGATAAGTGTAACACCCCAAACAATCACAGTCAATTCCTAGGGTAAAATGTTAATTAGAGGTAAAACAAAAGATTTGGAAAAAAATGACAAAAATGCCCCTGGACATTTTTGAAATGACCAAAATGCCCTAGGCATTTTAGCAAGATATTTTAAGGAGAAAATTTTATAAATACTCTGGGAGATTTGAAAAAGGATCAGATACCATAAGGGTAACAATTGCAGAGTTCCTTGAACATTTTTATAAATGACGATTTTACCCCTAGGGTGAGAGATAAAATTACCAAAATGCCCAGATGGCTTTAGAAATTTGTGGGGACCTGAGTATCGGATAAAAATACTTTTAGATAACAAATTATCAGTAAGGTTGAGGGCAGAAAACCCTATAATAGAATTTCTACGAATTTTGGTAGATATTTTGAAAAGAGCTTAATATAGACTATCTCAGTTATCAAAAAAAAAAAACCTCAGGAAAATAATAGATACAATCTATGAAGTTTTCTCTTAATTATGAGAGGGATAAGATTCCTAAATGAATTAGCTTAGTAATTTTAATAATTCAAGGCAAGATGGACCAATAAGAAATTAGAATTTAGCTTTTAGCTATTATAGGTATTAAAGAAAAAATTGGATTGATTTGGATTTCTAAATTAAGCCTTGACCTCATGATACAAGATCAATGGAGAAAAACTTTAAGAAACTTCAAGAATGAACACATGGATGTTTAAGAGGCTTGGAAACTTGCCATTGGTCCACTTGTATGGTAAAAAATTAATTTAAGTAGATTTTTATCTTGTTTCCTTAGGAAGAACACGTGGGAAGTTCTAAGCATTATTTCAAAGATCCCAACGGTCAGAAGTTAGATATATGAGATAGGAGTATACCTTTAAAATTTCAAGAAGATCCAACGGTTAACGAATCCAAAATCAATATTTTACTAAAACAGGTTTTGAGAATGAAGAAAATCACGAAAATTCTCTAAAAGCTAGTAAAGGAAAAGAAATTTGAGAAGCTCTCCCTAGAACCCTACCAGTCCACGTGCAAATGAAGAACCAAGGAGAAAAATGTAGAACTAGGACACTTGGAGGGTGCAAAATGCCTAGCCAATAGGAAGGAAACTAATGGAAAGCCAAGTAATAATAACTTAGATAAGATATTTGTAAAATTCTTTCACAAAGCAAAGCATTATACGTATGAATGGAAAAACAAAATTGGGTTCCACTACAAGCCTAGGAGTTGCACGTAAGCAAGAGACAAGGAGTGGGAAAAAAATCAAAGTATTAGCCAATAGAAATTAAGTTAGTAAAGATACTTTGACCAAAAGGAAAACCTTGTAACACTAACAAACTAGTCCACGTGAAACAAGCCAAGAGTGCTCTCCAAGGAATGCAAGGCAACATACAAGAAGGAGAAAAGTGAAGAATAGTGTAGAAATAGAACACTTGGAAGAAGAAAAAAAGCTAGCCAATAAGAATTTAGCATATGGAAAGTAGTAGGATATTTTGCAACAAAAATCAAAACCAATAAGCTTATAAAAGGAAGCAAAACCGAAATGAAGGCTGGCCAAAAAAGGGAGAGCTACGTGCAATCCTAGCTTGGTCCCTTTCTAAACAATTCCAAACCAATTTCAAAACATTTTCCAAATACACCAAAAAGTGGTCGTGCAAGTACCTTTGTTGCATCCTTCTCACATTCACTTTCTTATTACTTCCAAAATATACCTTCATTTAAAAAGAAAACCAAGGCTGCCCATCTAGTTGAGAGCACGTGGAAAGAAGTAGGAGCTGTCCAAATTTTAGGAAGCAAGCAAAGGTATGGGGAAGTTTATGATAGGCTTAGTTTGAATATTGCCTACATGAAGATTCTTATTTGATTTTATAAGAATTTAAGCTTTGCATGTTAAGTGTTTGATGGAATGCTTCTAAGAACCAAAGATGAAGATTCTTACTTGATTTCATGAAGAAATAAGCTTTGTAGACTAGGTGTTTGATGAAATGCCTCAAAGAACCAAAGATTGCTATATGAATGATTATTTATTTGATTTAGTAACTTGCTTTTAGAGTTATAGATAATTGTTGAATAAATAACTTGAATCTAACCTAATTAATGGAAGCTAAAATGATCTACAACTATATAGAAATAATTGTTTAGAAGTATAGTGTGTAATAGAATATTGAGTTGCAAGTATAGGATTTTAATAGAATATTTAGTTACAAGTATAGGATTGATTTAAGGGATTCTATGATTACTTGAGTTTATATATATATATATATTTAATTGATGCTAAACTTATGTTGACTTGAATTTATAAGTATTTGCTTTTAATGAAGTACATGAATGGTTTCTAAAGTTTAGATGGTTTTGCTTTGAGTAAGTAAAGTGATATAGCTTGCTAAAATAAATCCTTTGAGTATATTTGTTATGATATTAGGTTTATGTTGAAATTACTTAGGTTATGTTGAACCAATTGAACTGTGATGATTTAGGACTTGTTTTGTTGAATCTATGAAGTGGATTGTTATTGTAGAATTGGAATGTTGTATAAGTTATTTTTATTTGAAGCCTGGCGGGGCATAAGACCGTGTTAATTTAATTCTGTCTGGCGGGGATATAAGACCGTGTTAATTTAATTCTGTCTGGCGGGGACATAAGACCGTGTTAATCTAATTCTGTCTGGCGGGGACATAAGACTGTGTTATTTTTATTTTATATCTTGTCTGGCGGGGGCATAAGACCGTGTTATTTTATATCTTGCCTGGCGGGGGCATAAGACCGTGTTATTGTATAGCTGTGTGTTGTATAAATGACATGATTTGAACTGTGTGCTGTGTTGATGGTGTGATGAGAATGTTGTGTTGATGGTGTGATGTGAATAAGGTGTGGATCATGCATGTCTCTTATTTTATAAATGATATTATAACCATGTGAGTATATATTTCTTTATGTATGTTGTATTCAAACTATGTGTGTCATGAACTTACCCTATTTGTGTCTGTGATTGACACCTGTGATGACCCCAATTCATTTGGGTGAGCAGAAAAGCAGGGAAGCCTTGAAGGATTTTTAAAGAAAAGATGATGAATACGTGTTGATGACTTGTACCAAATTTAAATTACTTGTATTTGGATTGTATAATGAACTATTCCTGGTTTGTATTGATGGACTGTACTTTATTATTTTAATCAAACCGTGGAAAGAAAGAATTTGTTTAGGATATAAGCGACTAGTAACATTCCAAGCAAAGGGAAATGAATTTTCGTGAAAAATTTATAACCAATCTAATTCTAATACAAAGTGGACACAAGATTCCATCTAAAATCAATCAAACACGAGAGAGCAAAGAGAGGCATTACAATAAGTTGTATCCATATAAATACATCCTTGGAATCAAAAACTGCACGTGTATGTGAGCTTGTTCCCTAACCCATAGCCAATTGCCTTTTTTCTTCACTTTTGCTTTCATTTTCTCTTCTCTTCTTCTCACTCAAACTGCAGCCCCTTCACCAAATTTACCTATCATTTCTTCATCCAAAATCTTCTATTAGAAGATATTTACTTCTCAAGCTCTTGAAGCATTCCAGTCAAATATTTTGGTGAGTATTGGTGTTGAAACTCGAATGACATTGAGTTGAATTTTGGACTGTTTTTAAAATTCTATATCTCCCTCTGTAACACCCTCATATTTTCATATACATGTGGATTTTCTAAGTATGCATTCCTAGATGGAATGACAAAAATACCCTTGAACATTTTGAAAATGACACAAATGTCCCTTTTGAAAAGACACAAATGCCCCTGGACATTTTGCAAAATGACCAAAATACCCTTTGGCCCTGATAAAGCCATATAGCCTCAGTAATGCTATAAACATTTGACAAAAATACAATATGTTTTTAGACAAGGAATTATTAATATTGTTCATAAAGAAAAACCATGAAATAGAATTTTTAGAAATTTTGGAAAATATTTCAAAAAGAATTTAATCTAGACTAATCTGAGTTTCATAAAAACACAGAAAAAGGAAAGATTCAATTTGTGAAATTTTCTCTTAATTATGAGAGGAATAGATTCTTTAATAAAGTAGTCTAGACATTTTGTTAAGTAAAAACAAAATGAACCAATGAGAAATTAGATAAAAATATTAAAAGAAAGTTATGTGACATCTTAAAAATGTAACCAAACTTAAACTAGTTCCAAAAGATTTCTAGGATTTTATTTATATAAAACCAATTAGAATTAAGCTTACATAAATTATAGAAGCAATGTTATTTAATTTCAAGACATAAATCAATTTCAATAAAACATTAAAATCTCTAAAATCTTAGTCATTCAAGCCATTATGTGAAATTTGTAAAATTGCAACATATTTGCTCCAAAAATCCAATATGGCCGTGGAGTTACAAGAAGAAGGAAGAAAGCTTTAGAAAACTCAAGAACAAAGACACTTGTATGGTTAAGAAGCCATGTAACATGCCATTGGACCATTTGGAAAGCTAGGTTATAAATGTTTAAGAGATATTTGAAGCAAATTTTATTTTGTCTCCTTTGGTAGAACACATGGATATTTCTAGACATTATTTCAAAGATCCCAACGGTCAAGATTTACATATGTGAGATAGGATTATACCTTTAAAATTTCAAGGAAATCCAACGGTTAACGAATCCAGAATCAATATTTTACTAAAACGGGTTTTGAAAAGCACGAAAATTCTCTAAAACCTAGTAAAGGAAGAAAATTGGTAAAACTTTCCCTAGAAGCCTAACAATCCACGTGGGAATGAAGAAGAATGAAGAAGAATGTGGAAATTGGACACTTGTATGGTGGAAAAGCCTTAGCCAATGAAAATAAACCAAAATAGAAAGCAAAGTAATTATAAGCTTGGAAATTTTTCTAGCAAAGCCACTTTATCTAGCCTATAAATAGGAGTGGTGGGGACCAAATGAAGGCAATTACACTTGAAGCAACCTACTTCATTCCTACATCCCTTTCACTAAAATTCCAAAGCAAACCAAGACCCACAACCCTTGAAAGTTCACGTGAAGAAGCTAGGAAGTCTTGGAAACTAGTTGCTAAAATTCCAACTTAAGAAAACAAGGTATGGGGAAGTACTGTGATAACCATGGTTTAGATATTCTTTATGATAGATTTTCATTTATTTTTATAAGAATTAAAGCTTTGAATACCATGTGTTTGATGAAATGCCTCCAAGAATAAGTAATGGTACATGAATGATGCTTTGGCTAAGTAACTTGAGATAATGGTTATAATGAATAACTTGAATCTAATCTAGTAAGAAAGGGAATTAAATAACTCAATCCTTGAATATTATGACTTTGTTTCAAAGAAATACTTGTTTTGATGTTTTACTAAAGTTTACATGTTATTTTGTTACTTACTTGATATTTTATTAAAGTTTGTATGTTATATATCAATTGGATGTTCTTATTAAAGTTTATATGATGAGTATGATCTACTAATTATTCTATGAAGTCCACGTGTTATTGAAATTTTATATGGATTGTTATAAAATCCATGTATTGCTGAGTGTTTCTACCATGTGTTGCTGAGTGTTTCTATATGGAGTGGAGTTCTGTACTGGATCTATGTTGAATATGAGAAATAAATTGAAGATTAATGGTGAAGAGAAAATAAGAAATAAAAGCAAGTCATTGCATATTTCATCTGCATTTAATTACCTCAGAGAGGAGGTAATGGAGTGACCTCAAGAGGAGGTGTGTCAAATAGCTAAACTGAGTCCACGCGTTCAAAGGAGTTATGAACTAGGGGATAGTTGAGACAGTGAGGACCACACCACCATGATGATCATATAGGTGGATGTGACATTCCTATGCGCCACTGGGCTACCCTGACTGGATGGATAAGTTCGTTCCACTGAGAGAGGGTGGGGCTATCTTGATTATGGTACCATTTATTGAGAACCTGAGATCTCAGTCATGCATCATTCTAATCAAGAAATCATGCATATGTTATGTATTCTGTTATGTATTTATTATATATTTATTTCGACATATTATTTGGTTTCACTATGAATCTGTTGTGTTTATCTAACTATGATTATCATATACTTACCCTATTTTTGTGTCTGTGGTTGACACCTGTGATGACCCCAATTTGTTGGGCGAGTAGAGGAACAGTGAAATGTTAAGCTAAATGGTGATGGAGAAGCTTGGATGATTGTGTTCTATGCTTGGTGTAATATTGATTCTAAGGCCATGTAACTTATTGAACTATTTTGGTTTATCTGTATTGGAACTATATTATGGTCTGTATCTGAATCATATTATGTAAAACTATGATGGACTGTATGTTACTTTATCTTGTACTTAAAGAATATTTAATGGTAACTACTTTCTTTAAAGTTTATTTTAATAATGAAGAAAAGCGATTTTTGAAAAATAAATTTTCTGTACAAAATAAGCGAAAAAATTTTAGGGGTTACACCCTCTGTACTTAACCAAGTGAGGTGTTAGACCACTCATTTTAAAGCTTAGGATGTCCTCTATGTTGTCCTAAAATATGGGACCAAATTGAGTAGTGAAACATGCCGAGAATTTATTTGAACACAAGTTGTCCGAAACTGCCACACCAAACAGCTATAGCCACCCGTTTTTTAAAATTATATCTCTTTCTTTCTTACTCAAATTAGGCTTATGATATATGGAATTAAATATCTAGATGTGAAATATAACATACAAAAATTTAACAAAATCTAGATTGTGTACTGCTTGCAGCCGTGAAAACAAGAAAGGATGTGAGTGTTCCATTTTGAGTCTATTGGCAGATTTGGAGTTTTGTTTTTAAAATACTATATCTAGAGTTTTAGAACTCCAATTGAGGCAATGTAATAACTTTTTAGAAAACTTATGAAGTCTAGTTTAACATACTAAAAGATGGAATTTAATGACTTGTAGATTAGAACAGATAATAGGAAGAACCAAATCATATGTGGTGAGAAATCTTGATGTCTTTTTGATGTGGACTTTCCAAAACACCATTTTAGCCCTTTATTTGAGTGGGTATTTAACCCCGAATATTAATATTAATATTGTCTTTGAAATGTGTACTGAATTATCTTTGATTTGGTATATAGAGCTCTGTGTTTGGGCCAAAGCATGTGAATCTGTTGTGTGCTCGTTTTCATTGAACATTGTGTTTTTAACTAATGGGATGCGATGAATTTGTTGTTGATGGATAAAATTGTAAATAATGTTGTTGTTGTAATGATTGAATTTTTGGGAAAAGTCTTAATTACAGACGAGACTCTGCCCAAAATTTTATAATATGTTCTCCTATTTAATTATTAAAATTTTTAAATGGACATAAGAGTTTGTTTTATATATTGTAGTCCTCCTCTTTAATTTAGAATTATCCTAAAAATATAAGTCTTGTGGTATTATGAATTGTGAATATATGATATTATATTGTTAATGATATTGATGTTGATGATGTTAAAATAAGATAATGTTGATGGGATTAATGATATTGAAATAAGATAATGTTGATGTGATTTATGATATTGAAATAAGATAATGTTGATGTGGTTGATGATGTTGAAATAAGCTAATGTTGATGTGATTGAAGATATTGAAATGGGATAATGTTGATGTAGTTGATAATATTAAAATGAAATGATGTTGATGTTGTTGATGACATTGAGATTGAGATGATGTTGACGTTGATCATGACATTGAGATGAGATGATGTTGATGTTCGTGATGACATTGATGGGAGATAATGTTATTGTTGACAATGTCATTGTGATGGATGTATGTTGTGTATGTACATGGGGGGTGCAGTGACCCGTTGGATATTCCTGGGAGGGAAAATGATGAGTTTAAGAATTTTAAGCATCCCTAGAGAGGAAAAGGGATTGCTTAGAATTGTAAGCATCCTTAGAGAGGAAAAGGTGTTCATCTGATGATACAAATTATCTTTAGGACACCTACATATTGACACATCTGATGAAACATATTGTCTCTAGGACACCTACATACTAACATTCTCCCACTTGGCCTAGAGCTAATTAGGTTGACGTGTCAAACCTAAAGACTCATAATGACTATCATGCTTTCTCTGAGAAAGACCCTGCATCAGAGAATCGGCCAAATAAGCTTGGTATCTGGTCATAATGCTCAAAGCATGTGAGACATCAGGTCTTGTACATAACATGGCGTACATGACGGATCCAATTGCATATGTATATGGAGTCCTCCTTGCATTCCCTTTCGACCGGTGTCTTAGGACACATAACCTTAGAAAGGCGAATGCTATGACTGACAAGAAGAAAACCTCTTTTCGACCCATCCATGCTAAACCTCTTTAGCATCTTATCTATGTACATGCATTGGGATAATCCCAACAACCTTTTAGATATATCTCTATAGTTCTTGATACCTAGTATATAGGCTTCCTCTCCCATATCCTTCATGATGAATTTCTTTCACAACCAAATCTTCGTGGATTGCAACATGGGAATGTCATTTCCAATTACAATATGTCATCTACATATAGCACAAGGAAAACAATAATGCTCCCACTAACCTTCTTGAAAGCTCATGGTTCATCTTCATTCTGATAAAGTTATTACCTGTAACAACTTCATCAAAATGAAGATTCCAGCTCCTAGAAGCTTGCTTAATCTCATAAATTGACTTCTGAAGTTTGCATACCATATGCTCTTGGCCTTTGGATTCAAAACCTTCAGGTTTTGTCATATACACTTCCTCCTTCAAGAACCACTTCAAGAAGGTGGTTTTGACATCCATTTGCCAAACTTCATAATCATGATATGCAACTATAGCCAGCATGATCCTAATAGATTTGATCATGGCAACAGGCAAGAAGGTTTCCTAAAAGTCAATTCCTTGCCTTTGACGGTAACCCTTTGCTACCAACCTAGCTTTATAGGTGTGGATGTTGGCATCAGCATCAGTCTTCCTCTTGAAGACCCATTTGCACCCAATAGGAATTATTCCCTCAAGTGGTGAAACCAAGGTCCATACCTTGTTCAGATGCATGGAATCTATCTCAGACTTCATGGCTTCTTGCCATTCTGAGAAGTCAACATCCTTGACCGCCTCAGTGCAGGAAGTAAGTTCATCATCCTCAACGGTTTGCTGATTCTCAATCACAAATTCGTACCTCTCAATTGGATGACTAATCCTAGAACTTCTATGGGGTTGGGTGTTTACAGTCTCTGGTTAAGGCATCGCCTGATCAACATACTCGGGCTCCATTATCTATTCCTGTAGGTCTTGATTTTCTTCAAGTTCTACCTTACTCTCACTTTCTGCTTGAGAGAGTAGATCCTCCTCAAGAAAGGAAGCATTCTTGGACACAAACACCTGATCCTCAGGGTAGTAAAACTAGTATCCCTTAGTTTCTTTGGGATAGCCTACAAAGTAGCACAAAGTGCTCCTAGTCCTTCACTTGTCAGGTGCTAGGGTCTTGACAGAAGCTATACACCCCCACACCTTGAGATAACTCAAGTTGGGCTTCCTGCCCCTCCATATCTGATACGGAGTAGTAAGAACGGAGTTTGATGGAACCTTATTTAGAAGGTTTACCATTGTATCAAGGGTGAATCCCCAAAACGATTTTGGGAACTTCGTACCACTCATCACAGATCGTACCATGTCTAGCAAGGTTTGGTTCCTCTTCTTAAACACACCATTTTGATGTGGTGTTAAGGAGTCATCAACTATGAGAGAATCCCATTCTCTCTTAGATAATCTTGAAACTCTTGACTCGGATATTCACCACCTCGATTAGATCGAAGTGTCTTAATCATCTTGCCAAGTTGTTTCTCCACTTCATTCATAAACTCTTTGAACTTTTCAAAGGCCTCGAATTTTTGTCTCATAAGATACACATGTATGAATATGGATTTATCATCAGTGAACGTGATGAAGTAGGAATATCCTCCTCTAGCTTGGGTAGACATGGGTCCACAAACATAAGAATGAATGAGTTCCAATAACCCATTGGTTCTATGACTCACACGTTTATTAATTTGGTCTTTGTCATTTTACCAACCAAACAAGATTTATAAGGCCCATAGGATTCAAAATCCATGGAATCTAGATAACCATATTGATGGAGTCTAAACAATCTTGTCTCATTGATGTGTCCTAACCTATAATTCCATAAATAGGATCGATTATCTAACCTTGGCTTCTTAGCTTGAATGCTAAGAATGTCACTATTCGAATCTGGATCCAAAACATACAATCTATTCACCCGTGATGCACAGGTATAAACCAGATCATTCATAATGATGGAAAACTTGCCATCCTTTATTTAAAAGTGAGAGCCAAATTGTTCTAAACGGGAAATAGAAATAATATTTCGAAAAATAGATGGAACATAGAAACAATTATTCAAATGTAAAGAAAGACCCGTAGACAAAACAAGGTCCACATCTCCTACAGCTTATGCAGTAACTTTTGCTCCATTCCCGACATGGAGATTCACCTTGTTCTTCTCCAACTTCCTAGGGTTCTTTAGTACCTGCAACAAATTGCAAATATGAGAACCACAACCAGTATCTAATACCCATGAAGTTGAATTAAAACTTGAAAAATTTATTTCTATAGTGAACATACAAGAGGTAGAAACATCACTATGCTTCTTTCCCTTGAGGCTCGCAAGGTACAATGGGCAATTCCTCTTCCAATGTCCTTCCTTCTGACAATGGAAACATACAACAACAACAGTATCATTAGATTTCTCCTTTCCCTTTCCCTTGGCCTTTTTCTTCCTGGGCTGGGCCTTGGGCTTAAGCTTATCTAACACTACAGACTTACCCTTACCCTTGGCTTTAGAGGGCCCATCAATCAGAAGAGCTTGGGTTCTGTTCTTCTTAATAGTACCATCAGCAGTGGTCAGGAGACTCAACAACTCAGGGTGTATTGTCTCCACTTTGTTCATATAAAAATTGACCACAAAGTCATTAAAGGAAGGTGGCAAGGACTGTAAGACTAAGTCAACACTCAGCTCATGGTCCATGATAAAGCCAAAAGAAGCAAGCTTCTCTATCAGCCCAATCATCTTGAGGACGTGCGGTCCAACCGTAGTGCCCTTAACCATCTTGCAACCAAACAACTCTTTGGAGGTTTCAAACCGCTCAGCCCTCCCTTGCTTATCATAAAGCTCTTATAGATGTAAGATAATGAAGGAAGCATTCATATGCTCATGCTGACACTGAAGCTCCGCGAACATAGACGCAAGCAGTATGCATACTGCCTACTCATTGTCCACTAGGTGTTGTTTATGGGCTTACCAGTCAAACTTGGCATGCCCATCTTGCCCTTCCAAAGGGGAAATAGGAAGCGGAGCATCTAGGACATATGCTATCTTCTCAAAACGTAAAACTATTTATACATTCCGATACCAATCCGTGAAATTTGGTCCAGTTAACTTGTTATCATCCAGAATAGAGCGTAAATTAAAATTACAAGCCATAACTCAATTGCTGAAAATAAAATAAAGATACATAAGTATTTGATGATAATTAAAAACCAAATTCGGAGACTTTTAAAACGTATATGGCCCTCCCACTATTTTTCTAAAATCAATGACCCTCAGCTATTGATTTTGGGCTACCTTCATTAAGGACATCCTAGTGGGCTAAAATAACGACTAGATTCATTTGTTTCAGGCTGTGTAACACCCTGATATTTTAATAACTGTAAAATAGATGTTGTATGAACTACTCTTGTGCAATTGTTGACATGAATGTTAGGTTATGTGAAATTGATTAGTCTATATTTAAATTATTTGGGTAAATATTGATTAAAGATATTACAAAAGTGTTTGAAGAGAAATGACCATATTACCCTTACTATTAAATCCTTAGGGTGAATATTACATAAATACCCTTGGATATTTTGAAAATTACGACAATACCCTTGATATTAAAATTGTTTGAGACACTCTTAGAAATTTTGTGAAAACCTGATGAAATTACAGAATACTCTTAGATGACAGGTTATCAAAATATTTTGTGATAGAAAATACTAGAATAGAATTTCTATGAATTTTATAAGATAATAACTTTGAAAATTTATTTAGAAGAATTCAAACTTCAGAAAAATATGGAAAAATGATAGACAAGATCTATGGAATTTTCTCTTAATTGTAGGATGCATAAACTTATTTAATAAAATGGTTTAGTAATTTTGATGGTCAGAAGTAGTATGGGACAGTCAAGACTAAGATAGAGAGCAGTTTTATATGTAAAGTCCATATAACACTCGGTATAGATGGGCAAATTATATTGTAATTGAAGTAAGTCTCTGGAAAACTTTAGAATTACATTATTCAATATTATCTTTAGGTAGAAGAATTCAAATTGAAGTTGACTTCCTCTTAGAAAATGCCATGTATAAGGTAAAAATAAAAATTAGATTAATTTTCTTCATTTAAAAAATGACATGGTATATGTATAAATGAAAGCAAAATAAAAATTTTCCTTGGCCTAGCATAAGTCCACGTGAAAAGCAAGGATAAGGAGGAAGATTCATGAACTTGGACACTTGGAAAGACAAGCCTTAAGATCAAAACAAGTGGTAGGACACTTGTATGGCTTATAATGAACCTAGAAGATTTTTTTATAAAGTAATGGAATCATAATGAACTTGGTTGGAATCTAAAGGAATAAGGATAAATTTAGTTAGAATCTAATGGAATGAAGGGAAACTAAGTTAGGATGGAACTAAATAAGGATAATTAGTTAGGAAGGGCAAAAATGTCCTTGAATATTTTATTAATTTGCAGCCACTATATAAAGGCAATGGGGGTCCAAATGGAAGTCATTTTCAAGCTACCCAGACACAAAGAACCTCACGTGAACTACCTTCTTCATATAGCTTTCATTTCACTTTCATTCTCTCTTTTTCAAAGCCTAAAACAAAGTAGAAGAGACCCCACCTCTTAGGGAACATCACGTGGAAGATAGCCAAGTAAGAAGAGAAAAACAAGCTTTCTAGGAGAGTACAAGGTATGTATAGGGAAGCTTTATGATAAAGATAGTTTAAGTGTTGTTTTTGTTTAAATAAGTGTTTGAATGTTCATGTGTTGTTGAGTGTTTCCATGAATCTCTATGAAGTTCATGTGTTGCTAAAAGTTTCTATAAATTTCTCTAAGTTCCATGTGTTGCTGAGTGTTTCTAAAAATCTCTGTACGTGAATAATATGTTGAGATTCTGTACATGAATATAAAGTTGAGTTCTATACTTTATGTTGAATTTTTGAGTAAAATAAATATGAGTTGATGAAAAGAGTTATGAAATAAGTGAATCAGTTTTATATGTTTCATGTGTATAAGAGTTGTCTCACAGAGGAGGTGTATATAAGAGTTACCTCAGAGAGGAGGTATAAGAGTTGTCTCAAAAAGGAGGTGTGTCAGATAGCTGCAGGAGCTGAGTTCGAGCGTTCAGACAAGAGAGGTCTGAGCTGGGGGGTGACTTGGCAGTGGAGAAATCACACCACCCATGATGATCACATGAAGTGTGGATGAGAATCCTGTTGCAACACTATGAGACCCTGACTGATTGCTTCAGTTCTGTGCCACAGGGATGGGGCTATCTTGACTGTTGGTTGGTTAATAAGAATCTAAAAGAATCATGCATTTTTAAGGATATTGTCATATGTTTTATTTGCTTAAATTATGTTTATCATAAACTTACCCTATATTTTGTGTCTGTGGTTGACACCTACTATGACCCCGATTTGGTTTGGGTGAGTAGATGAACAGTTAAGAGGGATTGACAGACTGTTTTGATGAAGGACTGTATTGAAGATGTTTTGATTAAAGATGTTTTGTTATGATGAAATATTTGAGTTGTTTGTAACGTATAATAGAACAAATATTGGACTGTATTGTATTTTATGTTATACCGAACCTTTAAATATTAATTAGTGACGAAATTTTTTAAATCGGTCATTAGTAAACCTTAGTTTGTTATTTTATTTACAAAAGAGAAAGTATTTTCATTAAAAATCAATACAACATAAAGTGGAAATTTGAGGCATTCCAGGCTGAGCCTGCAAAACTAATTTGTCTAGTGGATTGATCCAATCAACAACATCTCTATGTCTTCTTTTAGATCATAGGTTGACAACTCCTTGTCACTTAGTGTTACATCACTATGTAACAACCTAACACCATTGCCCTAAATGTATAGACCCAGCTGAGCCTGCAGACTATACATATGTTCTAGCACAAACCATCATCCTAAGTGTCGTACACTTCAAATGATACCGTTACCTGACGAAATGATAGGTCATAGCTGAGCTAAAGAACATTTTCATGTAGAAGGGGTTTAAGTGCCACCGATGATGGTAGGCAATCAAACGTGCTAAAGAATTTTTTTTCAAGGGTTCAGTTTTGTTCTCATCTTTAATTATTACCTTGGGGTCAAACCTAGGTTGCGACTAGGCTTAGGTGGTTCCTTCCAACATGGTTTCAACATTCCTATTCCAAATAGGCTTGGTCAATGTAACGCCTCCTTTCACTCTCTCGTGTTTGATTGATTTTAGATGAAATCTTGTGTCCACTTTGTATTAGATGTAAAATAAGAGAACACTTCACACTTAACCAAGAGGGGGGGTGAATTGGTTAGCCTTGGTAAATTTAAAAAATTTCTTTCTCAATCAAAAATCAGAGTATAATTGCCCTTTGGATCTTTATCAAAAATCAATAAAGAAACTTTATTCAAACTCAATCCAAGACTTGTAATGCTTCAACAAGAAAATCAAACTTCAGTAATCACACCAAGAATTAATCAAACATGCAGTAAATGAGAGAGCACAAGATTTATACTGGTTCACCTCAAAACCTATGAGGCTACATCCAGTTTCTTCTACTCAACACTAGAGTAGAGTTCCACTATATCAACAATATTCTTACAAGCAAAAATTACAAGCCTCTTTTTATCAACCCTAGATAAAGTTCAGAAGTCTAAAAAACCTGTTAGACCCTTAGAGACTACAACCCACACTGAGAACACTACTCAGCTGTCTTTAGAGAAACACTATCTCTACACTTGCAAGAAAAACAGAATACAATGAAACAATTACACAGAAATTCAAACAGAGAATTTACACCATCAAAGAGTAAGGAAAGAATTCACCTGATGATCCAAGAATCATATACCAGGTTGAATGAATTATAACATGCAGAATCAATGCCCTTTCCTTAGACTTTGAAAAGATTTAACTTGCTTCACTAAACTTAGTGACCCATAATGGTTTGGATGGAAGCAAGAACTTTAGAACCACAAAGAATGCCTTTTTCACTTGTTACAAAGCTCTCAGAACGTTTAGTGCTCAAAAATCAACTTTTGTTT
>PYAF01005716.1:147791-188860 GCA_007407185.1 Glycine tomentella
ATATCTACCAAAATTCCTAGAAATTATAGTTTATGGTTCTCTGCCACCAACCATGTTGATAATTTGTTGTCTAAAAGTATTTTATCCAATACTCAGGTTCCCACAAATTTCTAAAGTCATCTTGGTCATTTTTGACCTAAAGGGTATTTTGGTAATTTCACCACTCACCTTAGGGGTATAATCGTCATTTCTAAAAAATATTCAGGATATCTCTGTAAGTATCACCCTCAGGGTATTCTGATCATTTTCAAACATCCAAGAGTATTTATAAAATTTTCTCCTTAAAATATCTTACTAAAATATCGAGGGGCATTTTAGTCATTTCTAAAATGTCCAGGGGTATTTTCATCATTTCTCTTGAATCTTTTTATACTGCCTCTGATCAACATTTTATCTTAGTAATTGACTGTGATTCCAAAATTTGGGGTGTTACAGTCGAACTATCCTAGCCCCAAGACTTTTCTTGGTTGCAACCATTGTCCCCACAAGGTAGTGTTTTTATTATAAAAGATTAAAATTTTATCACAAAAGAAAAAACCTTTCATAAAGATTTATAATTTAAAAATCTTGTTCATGAAAAAATTGTGGATTTCA
Organism: Glycine tomentella; assembly: GCA_007407185.1. Classification (NCBI taxonomy): domain Eukaryota; kingdom Viridiplantae; phylum Streptophyta; class Magnoliopsida; order Fabales; family Fabaceae; genus Glycine; species Glycine tomentella. The sequence goes on from PYAF01005716.1 coordinate 148,386, forward strand.
AAACATTTTTGAAAATTCAATAGTAAAACCCCACGCGCTTACTGTAATGAGCAAGGCTCTGATACCATGTGAAAGTAAGTATTCACATTCTATGACATTCATGGAACATGTTCATGAGGGTGACAAACAAAATTTTATTTTTTTTCTTCGATGCAAAACCTGTTACTCCTTATGTTCCTTATAAAAATTATTTAGAATCTACTCATTAAAATACTAGGGTTTTAGAAATACCTTTTTGATCGCTTGAAATGCTTCAAAAGGATGATTCCCTCCAATGGTGATCCACACGGTTGTACCTTGAATGCTTGAGAGAACTCATTCTCTTTCTTGATCCTCCTTCACTTGGTTGCTTGCTAGGCAATGACAAGGTGGAGGCTTGAAGTGTTTGGTTTATTTCTCAAGACAAAAGATGGTGTCTTGAGGTTCGGTAAGGTTGCAACAATGGAGGAGAGAAGATGATGAAAAATAAAGAAAAACAATAACTCTTGTTTCTTGAAAGAGCATTAGCACATAACATAAAAGTGGAGTGCTATTTATCCTAGGAGCATATTATCCTGTAATCTTATTAGAATTAGAATCTAATTCAATCACTCAAAATCAGCCCAAGGATCTATAAATTCGAAATTAAACCTTTCATCATCATATCCCTTTGGTTGTTGCTTTATCTATTTTATTTAAATTAGTATTTCAAATAAAAAAGTTGTTGGAAGAAACATATCCAATATTTATTGGATATAGTTTTGGATAATTCACAATTATCCTTACAACCTAACCTCTTGAATTCAAAATTCAAATTCAAATTCAATGTTTTTCCTAGTTCACAATTTAAATTCGAATTCGAATTCAAAATTCAAAATTTCAAATTTCAAAATTCAAATTCAAATTTCGAATTTTCTGAAAACTCATTTTAGTAAAGTGAACTTCTTAACTTACGAAGACTAATGGCCCAAGACCCTATTGGGCCTTTTGACACATTTAGGCCTATTAGTGTAGAAACTAATTTCTCACTAATAGTTCAAATGGGGTGCATGCTTTAATTGGACTTGGAGTCCAACTCCAACCCAATAACACCTTTAGTCTTGAAAAAGCCCAACAACTATTATTTGTCCAAACTATCTAGTTATAAGCAATCAAGAACAACCTTTTGTGTGTGACCCATTAGGTCCAATTAGTCACTGATATAAATAAACTTGGACCAATTAAACTTCTTTAACGAGCCCAATTCATTTAATGACCACATAAGACACTAGCAATGCTTTGCGGCCCCATAACTAATTGAGTTGATCAAGTGATCTACCTTTCGACATGTCCTTCTTCACTCATGTATTCAAGTAATACACAAGAGTACAATGTTCTCCCCATTTTAGGCGGATAGAGTTGTACAGTCAAAGTATAACCCAAAGACATAGTGTTCGATGACATCCTCAAGTCTAGGATGATCCGCACTACCAAACGATGAGAGACTTTACAAATCCAATGATACTTTAAAGAATCCTTATGGAGTCTCTCAGCGGGTTAGTTCGACACCATCTGTTCTCCAACAGATCCACCCACGACATCAGCTAAGGCATCACCATTCCTTTATTCCATGAAGTCCCTATCTTGTATCTCTATACAAGTAGAAGATGTCGTACTAGTCCTTTTTGAGATCACCAATGCCATTTCTTGGTGATTCAAGACTAGGAACTCATTTCAGGTAATAGACACTTAGTGTCCTCAAGTCCTCACGATCATGATTCTTATCATTGATCCTCGAGAGAACACATGTTCTATTCCTAGGGCCTTTATCTTTAAACACATATTACTATAAAATATAGGCGAGACATAAATATGATAAAGATAAAGTTTGCTCAAATTTATTAACCATGAAATACTAAATAACAAGAGATGTTCATATGATAAAACATATTGTCTCTAGGACACCTACATACTAACACAAATTAGGCTTAGAAGTCAGAACCTTTGCACTTGAGTTTTGGGCTGCAAGTTTGGGTTTTGATTGATGTAATTAGCATAATTAGTTAGTTTAGATGGGCCTAATCAGAGCCCATCCCTTCATTCTGTTCATTTACTATATTAGTGTAGCTATGACTTATTGAAGAGGAAAAAAATAAAATTTCTAGTTTCTTGTGCAAGTTTTCAGAATTTAAATATTTTCTCTCTTTTGCTCTCAACTGTTCTTCATTGTTCTTATAACGACCTCCCTCGTCGCTATGATATTACTACTCTAAACGTGTAATTTCAATTTTTAATGAAAACTCCATTAATTTGATTATGAAAATGAGAGTAAATTTTTTGCGATACTACACTCACCAGACATCACACAAATATGTAAATAAATAAATATACATATATATAAATTGAACCATTTTATGTCATTCATATGTTAGAACCTAGTTTAGTTTTTACATGTATTTAAGCCTGGAATTTACATGCCCTACCAAAAATAATCAAGGAACCAACTATGAAAGAGTTAATAACAAAACATAACTCTTTCCCAACATGAATTCCAATGTTATCACGTCGGCTTGATAGCTCCAACAAAAAGATCTCCTTCCAACATCACATATAGCTGCTCTTCTGCTCCCACGAACGAAGGTTCATGATCATCACAGGTACCAACCACATGGTACAACAATTGCAAGGGTGAGTTTATCATATAAGATCAATAAGTACCAGATAACAATGATTAACAAGAAAACAATGATGATAATCACAATAATTCTCAATAATTAATCAGTTCAACACACTTAACAAATTGGTCATCAACTATTTCCACAATTCAAATCAATTATGCTCAGAATGATGCATGCACAAGACTCAACTCTCAAATGCAATGTGGTACCGTTCACTCTGGAAATATCCTCTCACTTAGGAAAATGATTCAGTAGTTTGTCGAGGTCACCCTGTCGTGCACTGGCCATTCCCCCCATGGTGATCAACCAGGGTCTCAAGGGAATTCCAAATTGAGTGGCATGCCCCTAGTACCTGCATTTTTATCCTCATAAAAACCACAGGTACACACTGCCTTCATTCTATTTCCATGCAATTATGAAGTATGAAACAGGGGCTATCAATGCACTAACCACGGATAGAGATCGGCATTCTAAGCAACCCCTTCTCTATTTAGTAATGCTTAAAATTCGTAAACTCTTTCTCGCAAGGATATCCATAAGTCATGCACCCCCATGTACATAGACAACATACAAACATAGGCTCATTAATAAACTGATCGTGGATAGAGACCGCAATTCTAAGCAATCCCTTTCTCTCTTCAGGAATGCTTAAAATTCGTAAACTCTGCCCTGCAAGGATATCTGATAAGTGTTATATTTTAGTCATCCATTCAATTTTGATGTTTTGATAGGTATTTGTGGAATCCATAACAACCAATACAAGATGAGAGGTTAAAAAGGTCAAAAGAAGAATTTTCTGGAAATCAAATTCGCCCAGGCTAGCAATCAACTCGCCTGGGCGAGTTAACCTTTCTTCAGCATTAAGTCACAACTCGCCTGGGCGAGTTAGCCTGTCTTCAACATTAAATTACAACTCGCCTAGGCAAGTTCACCTGACTTGCTCCACATTTTCCTATAAAAAGCCATGCAAAGGAAGCCATTGGGAGGGAAGAACTTGAGGAACAACCATGGAAACATAAAGAGAGGTGAGAGAAGAGCGAAAATGAGTGGAAACTCTGCAGAAATGGGCCGGGGATCTCCTCCTTCGTCATGTTTAAAAACAATATGAACACACACAATTTACCAATTGAGGGGGTGAATTGGTTAAAATAGGGTCTTTAAAATTTCTTTTAAAACAAGCAGCGGATTTAAGATCGTATCACAAAGACACCCTTTTGAATAAAAAATTTCAGTCAATCAAGACTCACCCTTCACAGAAAGCAATAGCAAAAAAAGTTTATCTGTTGATATTCAAATGATTATCCAAAAGACTAGCAATCAATGACAAAAGATGAGATGAGAAAGTAATCAAGACAAAGAGCTATACTGGTTCACCTCTCAACAAAAGAAGCTACATCCAAATTCTTCCAACCAAACCTTGGCTAGAGTTCCACTATTAACAAAATCTGTTCATTACAAGCTTACATAAGATCACATCAACCCTAGATAAAGAACTGAAATCTAAAACCCTATTAGACTTCTAATGATTAGGAAATTGAAAAACCCTTCTCTATTCTTCCCTCTAGAGAACCTTACTCTAGAAAAGCTTAAAGAACCCCTTTGTAATAGCAACTAACAAGCTGAAATGTAAAAATATGAATTACAACCAGAGTTTTAGAGGAGAGATACAACCTTATCATCCAACGAATGCAAATGCAAATGTTTACCAATCTGAGATCAGGTTAAAAGAAAGCAAGTTTCAGACCAAGCTCTCCTTGAAAACCCTTTGAAATATTGTCCAAAAAGAATTCTATCAATGATGCATGAGAATCTTGAATTGTAGGACAAGAGCTTTGTTACTGAATGTATTTTCTCTCAGTTTAGAAGCCTTTTGAAAATCAGTGAAAATCTCGATTAATACGTCCATGTAATCGATTATTTACTCTTAAGTAATCGATTAATTATTCATTTAATCGATTAATTTGTTCTTGAGCTTTTTGGAAAAGATGTATGAAGAAAGTAATCGATTAATACGTTATGTAATCGATTAACACAGAGTTTTCCATTTCACAAAGTACTTGGTAATCGATTAATGATAAATGGTAATCGATTAACACAAACATGACTTGTTTTGTGTTTATAATGAGTAATCGATTAACACAATCATGAAATCTTAAAGCTTTTTCGCAAACCATGTGCTTTTGTAAAACCATGAATGCAAGCGAATGAATGATGTTTATGCAACACTATGGATCATAAGATGAAACTCTCATACATCTAAATATTACAAATGCCTTCAATTAAATGGCATGTTAAAAGCTAAAAATCATCCAAGCTTCAACATACATCTTGATCTTTCTTCAGGCCCCCCTGTATCTAACAATGTCTTCTGTTGATCTCTTGCTCTACACAATGATCGGCTAGTTTCTCCAAAGGCTTGAATGTAATCTTCGTACCCTTATGTATCTTTTTTAATATTTGATATATGTATGAATCATTTCTATTCATTAGTGGTGATTTCATTCTGTTCTTAATGTTTGATTCTACTTGATCACTAGTTTCATGAAATTGGATTCTAAGCTTGACTGGAAAGTGCCCTTAGGATTTGAGCAGAATGATTTTACTCTTTACTTTATGTTGCTAGGAATAGAGCATAACGTTTTGATTGCAAATAACACGAGATTTTGATTGTAATGTTGGGTTATTTACTTCATATGCGAGGGATCGATATTCAGTAAATATCCTTAGGATTCTCGAATGCAAGAGATCGATTTTGGGTGAATAAATGTGTGCATCAGTAATGTTAGAGAATAATTCATATCTATCAATGTTAATTGGATACTAAGGGTATGAATGATGAAACCCAATCCTATGTTCTCTTAAATTAATTAAATTCATTTTATTAGTTTCCATAATTTTCCGTATTTCTGACGAACTAATATGTTATTCTCATTATTTTCATTATTTTTGTAAGCCATCAAATTTTGATTATATTTGTTGTACGTAACTATTGAATTGATTACTTTTATCTAGGAAACCTGAGTAGCTCAAGTCCTTGTGGAGATGATATCTTATAAATTATGTAACCTACAATGACATTGGTACAGTTGCCATTAGTCTAACAAGTTTATGGCGCCATTGTCGGGGACTTGAGTCGCTGACTCAGTTCTTTTAGATTTAAATTTTTTTAGTAGGACATTTTCTTTACTTTCGTTAATTATCTTGATTTTGATTTTGTATAAATTCTCTTTTGTTATATTTTATTTTCGCTAACCTCGATACTTAGGGTTATTGTAGTTATTCTTTTTCTTTTATGAGAGGTAAATTTCCTGTAGATAAATCATTATTTAATCCAAAAATTACCAAGACTGCATAGGAAGAACAAAAAGAAAAAGAAACAAATAACCAATAAGCCACTGAGTGAATTTTCATCTATTTAACTTTCACCTTCACCAGAAAAATTGACATTATGGCTGATAAAAGGGGATAAGAAAATAGACCACCAAAGAGGACTCTTGGTGACTACGCTTACCAACAAGGACCAAAATATTACAACAACATATTCATTCCTCCTTTCAACAATAAAGTTGTGGAATTAAAGCCAGCATTACTTAGTTTGATTGGCTCACACCCTTTTGCAGGGATGGACCATGAAGATCCATACACTCATTTGTCTACCTTCATGGAGCTGTGTAGTACCATGGGAGCTTCTAATGAAGACGTCGAAGCTGTGTATCTTAAAGCTTTTCTATTCTCCTTAATAGGTAAGGCAAAAACTTGGTTTCAATCCCAACCAAACAAAAGTCTCAACACTTGGGAAGAATTGGAAGAAAAATTCATTGCTAGATTCTTTCCTCCATCTAGATTTATTAGTGCAAAATCAGCGATTGCTACTTTTTCCTAAGGAGCAAATGAACCTCTCTGTGAGACATGGGAGAGACTCAAATCCTTACTACGGAGGTGCCCAAACCATAAATTTGATGATGTTGCACAACTACATATTTTCTATAGTGGTTTGAGACCTCAAACAGATGATTCTTGATGCCTCAGCTGGAGATACTATGATGTCAAAGAGCCCGGAGGAAGCAATTGTAATCATTGACTCCATAGCAGCCAGTGATTACCAGTCTCACCATGATAGGTCTCCGATTCAAAGGAAAGGTATAATGGAGCTGGATACTCAAAATGCAATTCTAGCTCAGAATAAACTCTTGACTCAACAAATAGATGCCTTAACAAAACAACTAGGCCAACTTCCTCAACAATTCCAGCATGAAGGATCACAGAAAACATACCAAGCTCATCAAGTTCAACAAGTTCTAAGATGTGATTTCTGTGGCGGTGACCATCAGAATGACCACTGTTCAACACCTGATGATTGCCAACAGAAAAATGAGGCCCATTATTTGCATAAACAAGACAAACCTCAACATAACTTTCAAAGAAATTACCAAGGCTACAGATGTGGTCCAGGTTCAAATCAGCCTTATGGCTAGAGGCAGCAAAATGATAATGCAAATTATGGTCCCACTAACTCTTCTTTTGTAGGTCCTTCTAACAACTCGTATGCAAGTTCTTCAAATATGGGACCATCACGACCACAACAACAAGCTCAGCCTGATAGAATTTCAAAAATGGAAGATACTCTAGCTCAGTTTATGCAGATGTCCATCACAAATTAGAAGAACATTGAGACTTCAATAAAAAATCTTGAAATTCGGGTTGGACAGCTTGCAAAACAATTGTCTGAGCATAGAAGTGGACCTTTTTCAACAAACACACAGGTTAACTACAAGGAACCAAGGGAGTGTTTTAGAATGGATGTCTTGGATGAAGTAATTTCTGACTCCAAGAGGTTAATTCAAAGAAAAGGTTATTCAAAGAAAACATTGACTGAGGCATTGGAAGAGATGAGTGAATTTGAAGAAAATGAGAGTTTAGATTGTCTCCAACAGCTAGATGCTCTCAAAGAAATTCCTTACAAGTAATCAATCTTTGAAGAATTGTTAGAGGAAAAAAAGAATCAAAAATAAAAATGGAGGTGAAAGCAATACCTCCACCTTTTAAAAATGTTTTTCTTCCACGTGATTCAAAGAAACCAGTTATCAATAATTCAAGTTTTTCTGAAGAAGAAAAGAAACTGGTGAAAATTTTGAAGGGAAACATAGAAATCATTGGCTCAAAACTATTATCCAATTGCTAGAAGCCCGATCCATAACAAAGGCGTCTAGATAAAAAGACGTTAAAGAAGCGTTTCTGGGAGGTAACCAAGTATTTCTAAACTTTGTTTTAATTTGTGTTATTTGAATTTTATGTCTTATGTTTTTTAAATTAAATTTCTGAACTTAGTTTTGAATTTTATGTATTATGTTTTTTGAATATATCATCTATTTTGTTAGAGCTACCATTGCACGGCCTGGGGACAGGCCTATTTTTTAGGAAGAGGCAAAGCAGATGAGGATGAGGACATGACAGATCCTATTGATGACTTCAATGGAGGAGATTGAGCTCCTCAGCCATGATCTTCATAAATCTGTGACATAGTCTTTATGTTTCTTTACTGCTTTGTATTAAATTTAATACTTTATTTCCTTATTTACTTTTTGCTTAGATAATTGTGCGTGTTTATGATTTTTATTTGGTTATGTGCAACTCTGATGGTGTACATAGAGGGTTACCTTGTAACATCCTTCCAATCACTATATTATGCCTAGGTCATAATAAGTAACTAGAAGATGTTAACTTTTCTAACGTGTAATTTTTAACCAAAATCGATTGAGAAAAACTTATCTCAATATTAGAAATTTAATTGTGTTATGAAAATTACGCTTATATAGAGCCTATAGAGACTTTTTGGTCTCTTTAATAAATTACAAACTTAGTAATAACTTTGTAAATAATATTTTATACAATAATATTAATGTTCATATACTACAAAGCATATAGGAAAATACTAAAAATCTGCAACATTAAAAGAAATCTTCCAGTTTGTCCCCAATTTGTAGTTGCTCCTCCCGATTTACTTGTCTGGAATGACACGGGAACACACTAAAACAGTGAGAATTCAAAAGAATTCCCAGTAGGTGAAAATTGACTTATCATACAGTGTCATCGTCATCATTCCAGCTACTTTGGTTTATTAAGAAAATATGCGAACAATTATAGTTGATTTTTAATTTCATAAACATATAACCCGAAGTAGATTCATTTTATTCACAAACACTTAAAAAATAATCTCATACTTCATCATTAATGCAAGCATCATTTTCAATCATGTCAATGCATAGCTTACCCTTGTTATTTTCCTCTTTAATACCCTAAACTAGACAATGAGCTCATTACTAGACTTAGGTTGCTCCCGTAGGGTCGTGCTCAGCTCAACTGTATCACCCTTTGGGGTCCCATAGGGTCGTGCTCAGCTTAACTGTATCACCCTTGGGTCAATATGTCTTTCCCGCATGGTCGTGCTCGACTTAACCGTATCACCCATTGGGTACCATCAGGGTCGTGCTCAGCTTAACTGTATCACCCTTCAGGTATTATCTTTCTTTAGTCTTTCCCTCAGGGTCGTGCTCGGCTTAACTGTATCACCCTTTGGGCACCATCAGGGTCGTGCTCGACTTAACCGTATCACCCTTCAGGTCTTATCTTTTTGTCTTTCTTAATGCACATGGCATGATTAATGACATGTAAAGCTACATAACTCATGTCATATAATTATGTCACAAAACATCAAGATTTCATCATCACAAAAGAAAATCATAACAAAAAACATCATAACAACAAGATTTCTTACTACATATGATTCGGTTCTTCCTATAATCTATACTCATATAACAGTCATTAAATTCTCATCTTTTAGTTGTTAAACTAGACTTCCTAGGCTTTCTAAAAAGGTATCACATGCCTCAATTGACATTTATATATGTTATAGTTGACATTTAGATCTTTATTTCCATATATCATACACCTTATTTGAGTAAGAAATGAGAGAGAAATATATTTTGTAAAACGGATGACAGAAGCTGTTTGGGTATAGACAGTTTCAGACAGCTTGAGCTAAAATAATTTCTGGGAATGACTCATAACTTAGTTTGGTCCCATATTTTAGGATAACATAGAGGACATCCTAAGCTTTAAAATGAGTGGTCAAACATCTCGTTTGGTTAAGTATAGAGGGAGATATGGAAATTTCAAAACAGTCCAAAATTCAGCTTACAACCATACGAATAATCTCAAGAATCAAATGATAAATATACCCAACTTTCACCTACCTCAAACAAGTTTTCTTCCAATTCCTCCAAGTATTTGGCTGCAACTCAAATTATTGAAAGAATGAAAGGCTTGTCTAGTATTTGATGCTTTGGAAAGGTGAATAAGGCAATAGAAGTGAAGGGCTATGGTTTCTATATCAAGAAGGAAGTGAAGAGAGAAAATGCAATTAGCTGTAAGTTTGAGAGGAATAGCATGGCTTGTGCAGAATTTTAATTCAAGGGGGTATTTATAGGAAAAGATTTAGTTAGGATGTAAAGAAATTAGTTAGGATGTAACTTAGTCTTTGGTTTGGTTCTAAAGTAACTAAGTAATCATGACCTTAAGATATTTTAATTTTATGCATTAAATACATGCTTACTAAGCAAGAAGCAAGATTCCTTTGAGCTTGGCTGGCTTATGCACGTGGAATGGAGTTTTCAAGAAGCCAAATCTGATTTTTCCTAAGCTTGGTTGCAAAATTATCTTTTATACAAAGTTTTAGAACTTACACGTTAACCTACACATGTTTTCACGTCCATTTTGCTGAAAAATCTAATGTATAAGCTTGCTTGGTCTTATGTTTTTGTTTCTTTTAATTTACATCTAGTGTACTTCATGTGTCTTCCAATTCATATACTAGTTACGTATGTGACATACATTTAAAATATAAGCCTTTGCCCAAAATCCTACACAGTTAGGATTTGTTTCTTTTCTTAAATTAACTAATCATAACTAAATGTATTGTAAGCACTTCTAAACTTGTCACTTGAATCCATTAGCTTCTATCATATCCTTCTTATATCACACTACCATCACAGGTGTTTCTCATGTGATAATTTTCCTCATCATATTATCACATGGTCTGAAATTATAACTCATGATGGCTTTAGATATTTATGCAATTTTCTTTCATTTTTACTGTAAGGTTTGTTTAGTTGCATTTATTATATTGGGTAGAAAAATTTAGAGACTTATCTTTTGACTTACCTAATCATAAATAATTTTCGGCCAATGTAGGTACTTCTAGTTTTCTTGTGATATTTATCTGTCACTAAGGGTAATTTGGTAATTTGTCATCGTAGGGATATTTCTGTAATTTCTTCAAGTCTCTACAAAATATCTAATCAAAATATCCAGGGGTATTTTGGTAATTTGGCACTTACTCCAGGGGCATTTTTGTAATTTCTACTTCAAAATATCTTATCAAAATATCTAGGGGCATTTTGGTAATTTGTCACTTACTCCAGGGACATTTTTGTAATTTCTATTTCAAGGGTAATATGGTAATTCTCATATGAAGGGAAATGGTAATATGGTCATTCTCCTTTAACCATTTTTGTAATTTCTCTTTTTATCTCTAACTAACATATTTAAATTTTTGGGATGTTACATACCTCTTTTTGGAAGTACACATTTTTTATAAACAATGATAATTTAGTTTTGAGATCTATCTCCCCTTGAACCCAACAATGGTATCAAAAGCTGTAAATAAATAATAAACTCCCATCATCTATCTATCTCCCTCTGGTAGCTCCTTGTAGTGTCGTTTTGAGATCTCTCAAGTTCACGTGCTTTGGCCCAAACGCAGAGCTCTATATACCAAATCGAAGATAATTTAATATAGATTTAAAAGACATGGTTAATATTAACATTCGGGGTCAAATACCCACTCAAATTTAAAAGGGGCTAAAGTGGTGTTTTTGGAAGTCCACATCAAAAGGACATCATTTTGAAATTCTGATCATACCAATGTGATTGGGGCTCAACGAAGGTCACAAAAATAACATCAATTTTATAAAAAGGAAACTTTTACAACGTCTCATTTTCAAAGGATTTTCAAAGGAAGTGTAAAAACACCCAATAACGGTACCCAAATCACAAGAGATACTAAGATGTGGACTCCCAAAACACCTTTTTAGCCTCTTTTAAATTTGAGTGGGTATTTGACCCCAAATGTTAATATTGATATTGTCTTTGAAATCTATACTAAATCATCTTCGATTTGGTATATAGAGCTCTGCGTTTGGGCCAAAGCACACAAACTTGAGAGATCTCAAAACAACACCTTGAGGAGTTAACGGGAGAAATTACAGATAGGTAAGGGGAGTTTATTGTTTGGTTACAGTTTTTAATACCATAATTGGGGGTCAGGGAACCCAATTATGGAAATATATGTCTGTCCCTATTGTGTGTTGATTTTAAAAAAAAAATACTATGTTTTAAACTAGTGGGATGCGATATATTTATTGTTGACGTATGTTTGTTCCTGTTGTGTGCTCGTGTTCAAGGAAAAACTGTGTTTTTAACTAATGAGATGCGATGAATTTGTTATTGATGGATAAAACTGTGAATGATGTTGTGTTATAATGATTGGATTTTTGGGAAAAGTCTTAATTACAGAGGAGACTCTGCCCAATATTTTATAATATGTTCTCCTATTTAATTCTTTATTGAATTTTTAAATGGGTATAAGAGTGTGTTTTATGTATTGTAGTCTTTCTCTTTATTTTAGAATTTTCCTAAAATACCAGTCTCGCGGTACTATGCATTTTGGGTGAAATTGAGATGCTATTTATGTGGTCGATGATATTGAAATGAGATAATATAGTTGATAATATTGATATGAGATGATATTGATGTTTATGATAAAGATATTGAAATAAAATGATGTTGATGTTGTTGATGACATTGAGATGAAATGATATTGATGTTAATAATGACATTGATGAGAGATAATGTTGATGTTGACAATGTCATTGTATGTTGTGGATACACATGGGGGTGCATGATTGGATATCCCTACAGGAAAGGGTTGGTCCCTATCCATGGTCAGTGCATTGATGAGCCCATCGTTGTATGCTGTGTATGTACATGGGGGTGTATGACTAGATATCCTTGGGAGGAAGGGTTTACGAATTTTAAGCATCCCTAAAGAGAAAAAGGGATTGTTTCGAATTCCGGTCCCTATCCACGGTCAGTGCATTGATGGTGCTTATGTTTCATACTTCATAATTGCATGGATGGAAATAGGATGGTGACAATAGGTACCAGGGGTACTTGGGACATATCACTCTGTTTGGAACTCCCTTATGACTCTGCTAATCATCATTGGGGGGAGAGACCTGTGCACAATAGGGTGACCCCGACAAGCTACTGCATCATTTTCCTAAGAGAGACTATTTTCATAAGAATGGTACCACATTATATTCTAAGAGTTGAGTCAGGTGCATGAATCATTTTGAGGATAATTGTTTTGAATTGTGGAAAAAGTTGATGACTAGTTTGTTGAGTGTGTGTTAAACTGATTGATTGCTTAGAATGATTGTGGTTATCATTATTGTTTTCTTACTAATTATTGTTGTTTGGTGCTTGTTGATTTGGTATAATAAACTCACCCTTGTAATTTTTGTACTGTGTGGTTAGTACCTGTGATGATCGCAAACCTTCATTCATGGGAGCAGATGAGCAGTAGTAGGTGACCTTGGAGGGAGATCTTTTTTGTTGGAGCTGCCAAGCCGACGTGATAACGTTTAAATTCATTTTTGGAAAAGAGTTGTGTTTTGTTATCCACTCTTTGTTTTGTTTTAGTTGGTTCCTTGATTCCTTTTTGATTAGGCATGTAAATTCTAGGCATAAATACACGTAAAAACTAAATTAAGTCCTGAGTGTGAATGATATGTAATGGTTTAAAATATACATACACATGTATTCATTTATGTATTTGTGTGATGTTTGATAAAGGTATTACCGCGAAAAAGTTACTCCCATTTTCATAATCAAATTAATAGAGTCTTCATTAAAATTTGAAATTACACGATTAGAGTTAGTGATATCGTAGCGACGAGGCAGGTCGTTATAGTTACCTCGAAGAAACCAAGAAAAGAGGATTGGAGGCTCCGTTCTCTACCGAATCCTCGAGTTGAATTTTGAAGATTCCACTCCGATTAAAATGTTCCTTTTTGTTCGATGGTCAGATGACAAGCGGCGGTGACTCGTTGTGGTCACAGGTGGCTGTGGGTGGTGGAGGAGGTGATTCTAGGGTTTTGGGTGAGATTTTAGAGAGAGAGATAAGTGAAAATGCATTTTTTTGCACTGCTGGATGTATTTATAAACTGCAATTCTCACTTAGTGCGCTTGTCTCGCTCAACCAATTTCCTCTTTGTCTGGAATTGCGCTTAGCGCACTGGTCGTGCTTAGCGCGACATCAAAAGTTGTTATTTTGCAAATCCCAACGGTCTATTTTTAGTTATCAAAATTTCAGGGCGATCCCACAGTTAATGAATCCAAGATCGTGGTTTTACCGAAACATGTTTTGGGTCAAACTATAAATCACACATTTCAACATAGCTCAAACAAACTTCACATAACTTAACATCCACTCCAAGCAATTGCACAAAGATAATTTACACAACAATTCAACTAATCTAAACTAATCAAATAATCAAATAACACAAAAAATACATCAAACATCTATTTTCAGTTATCAAAATTTCAGGGCGTTACAGTTCTTCTTTCTTTCATCTCTGGTTTGGTATTCTAATTTATGTGTAAATGTTCATCTTCTTCTTCAATCCTCTTTTCGATTTTCATGATTATGAATATGTTTAGGATTGGAAATGGAATAAGTTATGAATTTATTTCCTAATTTTGAATTTTAATCATAGATTGTTTGGATGATATTTCAATCTGATTTGTGATTTCAATTGATTTAGAAGTTAATTCGATTGAATTTCTTCTAATGATATTGAATGAACCTTCATAGTATGATGATTTTATGAGAACTATGATAATTCGCTTGGTTTGGTGAATTGGATTGATATTCTTGAATCTGTTTTACAACATCTTTTATCAATTCTGTTAGTGTTTGTATTTTTGTTCAATTCTTATTTGTGTTTCTGCAATTTTTGTTCATTGTCTGCAAACTGTTTGATAAAATCCCCTTGTTGTTTATAAGTGGATTAATTCTGGGACCAATTTTTGTAAATTGGACTGTGCGACAGAATTATCTTAGTTTTATTTATTTTGTAGCGATTCAACAATCATTATCAAAACTGACGTCGTCGCCTGCGACACAGTTCATTGTATGTCAACTATAATTCACTCATAATTAGATAATAGTATGGGTACAATTGATATTAGTTTAGTATAATTGCATCTGTCTATTGATAAAAATATGTTTCTAGAAAAATGGATTGATAGATAGATATATAATAGATTGATAGCTAAATAGATAAATATATAGATTAAATATATATAGATTGATTGATTGATAGATAGATAAAATGATAGATAGATTGATTGATAGAAGATAGATTGATAGATAGATAGATAGATAGATAGATAGATTGAAAGATAGATAGATAGATTGATAGATGATAATACATATATAGATTAAAGATAGATAGATAAAAAAAAGACAAATTTTGTTTTTTACAAAAATCAAAAATGATTTTTAGACATTTACTGTGGTAATTTTTATTTTTTATTTAAAAAAATTGTTTGGGGAAGTTTTCCATTTTTTGTATAATTTGAGCAATTATGACTAGTGTTCTAGTAGAGTAGTTATCTGTTATTTATGAGACTTCTGTCACTGACGAGTTGAACTGTGCATGGCTAGGTCCAAATCAGGTGACTTGCATTCATATGATCCTGAGATAAATAGGACATTTCACAGTTTGAGCATAGATAATAGAAGTGTAGTTCTGAATAGTAGTATAGTGTATTATGACCATTGACCATTTTGTTTCTGAGTTTTCTGTTTCAACACCTTTTATTTCTAATTTTGAACATTCTAATTCTGAAATTGTTGTTGATACAATGATTGATAACAATCGAACTCTTAAGGAATTGGCTACACCTGATGTTGTTTATCAACCTTGGTGTATTCAATATCCTGAGACAGAGGTTAGTTATGAGCTAAAATCTAGACTAATCTATTTGCTTCCAAAGTTTCATGGTCTTGCAGGTGAAGATCCACATAAACATCTTAAGGAGTTTCATGTAGTGTGTTCCACCATGCGACCACATGACATTCATGAGGACTATGTGAAGATGAAAGCATTTCCATTCTCTCTGGATGGTGTGGCTAAGGACTGGTTGTACCTTCAAGTAGATCCTATCAAAACTTAGACATATATAAAGATAAGATTTTTAGAGAAAGTCTTCCCTGCATTTAGAACAACATCCATTCGAAAAGAAATATGAGGTATAAGGCAGCTACCTGGTGAGACATTATATAAGTACTGGGAGAGGTTCAATAAGTTGTGTGCTACCAGTCCCCACCATCAAATCTGTGAGCAATTATTGATCCAATACTTTTATGAAGGATTGATTCCAATGGATAAGAACATGATTGATGCAGCTAGTGGAGGTGCTTTAATGGACAAGACTCCCATTACTGCAAGGCAATTGATTTCCAACAAGGCAGCAAATTACTAGCAATTTGGTATTATAGTAGCTGCACCACCCAAGGCTGCTGCAAATGAAGTTTCTGTTTCTATGGTTGCTAATAACCAATGGTTGGAGAATAAATTGATAGAATTAACATCCCTTGTGAGATAACTTGCCATTGGTCAACAACAAAATGTGATGGTAGCCAATCAACCAAGGTTGTGTGGTATCTGCTATGGTCCTTATCATCCAACAAATAAATGTCATACTCTCTAAGAAACATAATAGACTACTGAAGTTTCTGCCATATAACCTGGACAACCATTCAGACCTCAGCAACAACAGTATAATCCTTACTCTAACACTTATAATCTTGGTTGGAGAAATCATCCGAATTTGAGGTATGCTCCTCGTCCATAAAAGCAACATCAAACATAACAACTGCAACCATTCAAATAAAAACAGTATCAACCCTCCACCTTCAAATACCAAGCTCCCCCGTTCAGACAACAACAATTACAGCAATCTGCACCTACACCTACAGAACCCGTGCAGAGCAGTTCTGGACCATCCTTGGAGAACCTAATGAAGAAAATGACAACCAACAACATTCAGTTTCAATAGAATGCGAGAGCCACCATCAGCCAAACCATAACTATGGCTCTTGCATGTCATAACAACATCAGCCAATGACCCAACACAAGTCACACATGCATACTCAGAGCCAGGAACCAAAGTTCACCAAACTACAATCTGAGAGCTAATCCTTCACCACTAAACCGTTCTAAACACACTTTTCTACAGGACCCATGGCTAATTCCATCCCCAGCTCAAGTGGGTCACTATTCCCCCAAAACCCCAAATCACAAATTAATCGGGAAAACTCGAGTTTTCTTACCTCAACGACGACTAGAAGGGCTGGTGGACAGCTTCTCCTAGCTCAGGTGTCCAAGAATTGAAGCTGTTCCTCGCCAAACTCAAGTTCCAAGGATTTCCCTTGAAAAAGGGATTCTCAGCTTAAAGGGGTTTTCAAGGGATTTAAGGGAAGGATTGTAGCTCACAACACATTTCTAACAAGATTGGTGCTTTAAGGATGTGGTTTGGTGAAAGAAACAAGGTCTAGGAAGCTTGGGGCACTCAACAATGGAGGTTTGGTCGTTCCAAGGAAGGAGAAAACGAAAATTGCCCAAAAATTCATAAAATGGCCCTTACATACTAGACCTGACCGACATGCCGCGCTGATCGCGCCACTCTGGCGCTGATGGCGCCAAAATCCAGTGCATCTGGTGCCCTTGGCGCCACTTTGGCGCTCCTGGCGCCAATTTCCAGCATCTGTAGCGCTGCTAGCGCCACTCTGGCGCTGATGGCGCCAAAAATCATGAATAATAGCCTTCAGCTACCGTGCCATGCTATCAGCGCCATATCCCACGCTATCGGTGCCAGCTACAGTGAAAATATTATTATTTTAATATTTTTTATTTATTTTATTTATTTTTTATTTTTTAGTAACCATGGTTATTATATGGAGGATATTCTGGCTCCACTGTTCACTAGACCAAACCCTAGTATTGTCAGACCACCAATTCAAGCCAATAATTTTGACATTCATCCTTCATTGATTACATTGGTGGAACGCAGTCAGTTTGGTGGGGAAGATAATGAAGACCCTCATAACTTCATTGACAGATTTCTGAGAATCTGTGATACTATCAGACATCAAGGGGTGTCAGATGATGCTTTCAAATTGAGATTATTCCCTTTTGCTGTTAAGGGAAAAACACTCAGATGGTTAGACAGACAAACCTCAAATAGCATCACCACTTGGGAAGAACTAGTTGCAAAATTTTTCTCCCAATACTTTTCCATGGAAAAGTATAATAGGTTGGTGAATGAGATCACCAATTTCACTCAGAATGGGAGAGAAACTTTATGTGCAGCCTAGAATATATTTCAGGAGCTAATTAGGAGGTGTCCACAATATGGTATGCCTGCTGGGAAAAAGGTACGTATTTTCTTTAATGGAATGACACCTGAATCATGACTTGTTGTTAATGTTGCAACTGGTGGCTCAATAAGATCAAAGACAGCAGCTTAGACTTATAAGTTAATTGACTCTCTAGCCCGTAATAAGAATGAAAGCATTACAATTCAACCCAAGAGAGAGTTTATTCAATTGGGAAGTAGTGATGCCATGTTAGCTGAGCAGAAAATTTTGGCTCAGCAGTTAGCCAAATTAAATGAGAAGATTGACAAACTCCAAGTCTCTGTAGCTCAAGTCTCATCCAGCAGAATGCAACCTAATATCTGTGAGTATTGCCAAGGCGAGCATGAGTCAATGAGTGTCCTATACTGATATGAGCTGATCCAGTTCAAGTGAATGGCCTTTGGTATGATCAAAGACCCCAGCAGAACTTTCAAAGAAATCTAAATAATGCTATGGGAAATGATTATCATAGCAGGATTCAGGGAGGAGGGTTAGATTACAACTCTAATCATTATCTACGACCTCTATCTATTCCACCTAAAGAGCCATCGGAATTGGAGAAAGCCATGCTGCAACTAACAAGGATTACCAATTATCATATCCAGTCCACCAATGCATTCATTAATGAGACTAGAGCGTATCATAGAAATCAAGATGCTTCCATCCGGAATCTTGAGATCTAGATTGGTCAACTATCCAAGCAACTTGCTGAACGACCTCAAGGACAGTTCCCCAGTGACACCATAGTAAATCCAAGGGAGCATGTCAATGCAATCACTACAAGGAGTGGAATTATGATCACACCTCAAGAGAAGCCTATGGTGATGCAGAAAAAGGCTGAAGATGAGACCACTAAAAATGATGAGCAAGAAGCAGAGGTGGAGACACAAGTAGGTAAGGATGAAAGTCCAGCTGTTACAATTCCTAAAAAGGTAATGGACTTCTCTCGCTTTGAAAAACCACCATATCCCAGGAAGCTTAAGCAACAAGCCCAAAAGAAACAATATGATAAATTTTTAGAAATGTTTAAAAAGCTGCATATTAATATTCCTTTTGCTGAAGCTTTAGCTAACATGCCTAACTATGCTAAATTCATGAAAGATTTATTGTCTAGAAAGCATAAGTTGTTGGAATATGAGACAGTAGCACTTACTGAAGAGTGCAGTGCAATCATTCAGAGGAGAAAGCTTCCACCAAAGCTTCGGGACCCAGGCAGTTTCAACATTCTAGTAGCAATTGGCAATGTTAATGTGGGAAGAGCATTGTGTGACCTTGGGGCTAGCATTAATCTGATGCCCTTATCTTTATGCAAGTCGCTGGGAATTTCTGAACTTAAACCTACTAAAGTCTCTCTCCAACTTGTTGATCGATCTTTAAGGAAGCCTACTGAAGTCATTGAGGATGTTCTTGTTAAGGTTGACAAGTTCATCTTCCCAGCTGATTTCATAGTCTTAGATATGGAGGATGAGAGTGAGATACCCCTTCTTTTGGGCAGACCGTTCTTGGCCACAGCTCGAGCTTTGATTGATGTAGAAAAAGGGAAGCTGGAGCTCATGATGGATGATGAGTCAATCACTTTTAATGTCTTTTATGTTATGAAAAACTTATCTGACAAGAATGACTGCTTCAAACTTGATGTCCTGGAAACAGTGGTGCGTACATAGAAATCCCTTGATCAAGAGATTAAAGAAAAGATAGAAGCTCGAGAGCTGAAGAGGATTCTAGAGGAAACAGTGGAAAATTCTAGGAAAGATTGGGGAAGGAAGCTTGACGATACAAGTTGGGCATATAAGACATCCTTCAAGACTCCGATAGGTATGTCACCATTCCAACTGGTGTATGGTAAGTCCTATCATCGTCCATTCCAACTGGTGTATGGTAAGTCCTATCATCGTCCTATTAAATTAGAACATAAGGCTATGTGGGCTATTAAATTTTTAAATTTTGAACTCTCTAAAGCTAATGATAAAAGACTGTTGTAATTAAATGAGCTTGACGAGTTCAGGTTAGCTGCATATGAGAATGCTAGGATTTATAAGGAGAAGACCAATAAGTGGATGATAATAAGATTCATCCAAAAGAATTTGAACCGGGACAACAGGTATTGCTTTATAATTCTCGCCTGAAGCTGTTTCCAGGTAAGTTAAAATCCCGTTGGTCTGGTCCATTTTTAGTGCGAAAGGTTCATCCTTCTGGAACAGTGGAAATCTCTCCTTTAGATAATGATAGGTCTTTTAAAGTTAATGGATACAGATTGAAACCTTATTTTGGAGGGCATGTGGATAAGAATGCGGTTTCTATTCCACTGAATTCACCTGAAGATTAAAGGATTGATGCGTTAAGCTCGTGACGTTAAACAAGCGCTACTTGGAAGGCAATCCAAGAGTTTTCATTTGTTGTTTTGAATTCCTGCAAGTTTTCTTATTTAAGTAATGGTTTTATGTTTAGTTTTTCTTATTTAATTTTATTTGGGCTGGATGATGTTATGTGTTTTTAGTTAATTCGTTGAATGATTTTTAGTGTTAAATTTTATTTTTAGTTCTTCCATTATAGGTTATCAATGTATATATTTAGTTTAACTTACGATATAAATAGATAAAGAGCATTGAAAGAGGTTGTTGAGCATTCGGCTTATCCACGCCGATCGCATGGACATCCACGCCGATCGCATGGACATCCACGCTGATAGCGCCATATGTTCGAATCCAAGGATCATAATTACCATTCTGGCGCTAACTGCGTGGTTACTGGTGCTATTAGCGCCACATGTTTGAGGCTTGGTGACCTTAATTGTTATTCCTCACTGATCGCGTGGCTGGCTCAAGCATAAGTGTCCATCTGACTCCTTTCACACTATTAGCGTGAATCATGGCGCGAGTAGCGTGAGATGTATCCATTAAATTTCCATTTGAATTCCTATGACTACATTTTTTTAATCCTGTTTTGAAGCTTTAATTTGGGAATTTGGTTGAGTTGGAATTTTTGTATTGAAAATGTTGATTTGAACTGCCAGGATCTAATTCCTATACTAGTGATAGTCTGAGTTTTCACTTAGGGACAATGACTTTCCAGTGACAATTGTGTCATATGCCTTTTTAGCCAATTAGTGGTCCCGGACATATGTGATTTGTGAACTGATTGCATTTATATGACATGGAGTGTCTGGAATTAAATCTGGGAATCATTAGCTATGCACATTCATGAAAGATGATGATTTTGTGTGGGTTTCTTGATTAACTTGGTCTGATTGTGTCTTTTAGCAATATGAATGGATTTAAATCTGGGAATTGTCAATGTCTATTACTCATATCAATTGTGTATTATAATGTCATTTTGAATTATATGAGTTTGTTGGATATTTTCTGAGTTTCACACGGAGGGCACCCAGACATGAGTTAGTCTATGAGGACTCCCCTAGCTACATTATTCAGACTTAGCTGGAGTATCAGACTAGGTTACTGGAGGACCTCTGCAGATAGCGGGGTATTGATTACACAGCCTTCTTATCCACAGCACCAGCATCTTCTCAGTCGTCGGTTGGACACCGATCACCGACACTAGCAGTTCCCACTCCTCTAGGACCCTCCAGCCCCAAAGAGCCAGCAGCAGATCACCCTGATCCATCTCAGGCTGCTGAGGATGAGATGATAGAGGGAGAGGAGTGAGGAGTGATAGACCAGGACCATTTAGTTTTATTGTTTTAATTTTACTTTTCTTGTTCTTTTTAATTTTTCAGTACCTTTACATTACTGTAATTTGAACCTTTGAATGCTTGATGAATGTAGATTAGTTGATTATGATTAAATTGATTGTGAGTGTGTTCTGTTTGGATTCATATTTCATTCTGGTTGTGACTTCTCAAATAATGTATACGTGAGTTAATATTTAGTACTGCATAATCCTTTTTAGTTATTGCTGGGGACAACAATTTTCTAAATATGGGAATGAGGCACATACGCATTATTTGAAGAATCACATTCAAGAGACAAAGGATGTCTAATAGAATTTTTTTTAGTGCCTTTAATTGTTAAGTTCTAGTAGTTTTAAATTTTAGTCATTAGTTTTAATTTTAGTTAATTGTTTGAATAAGGTGTTAGAAGTATATCTTATACATCTCAGAATTAGAATTGTTGAAATCAGTGATAAATTGGATATCTCTATTAGGAAGCATGAGTGAGAAGAAATATGGCATGGATTATATGAAACATGATTGGAATTGTGATTGTTGGTATGTTGATGCTCATGTTGAAGTAGGAAATGATGCTTGAAATGAAGTTAATAGAGTCTAGCTTGAGACTGTAGCCTGTGAGGATTGAGCCCATACAAAATTATTTTTCTTAGAGAGGCCTCACTTTGATAGTACTCTAGAACTTGCTCTGTTTCTTTGGATGCATGTATATTCTGATATGATTAAGGCAATTTATTCTTTTAAGCCAGGGCAAAATTGACTCACCTTCAATTTTTCCATTGCTACCCCCTTGAGCTTAAACCTTTTCATTCATATACCTAACATTTAGACTATACACCTTGACTACCCTACTTGAGATTGGAGGAAGAAAGAATTAGAACCAAGACCACTAGATATTGAAAAATAGCAAAGTTAAATGTCCATAGAAAGTTAAGAAGTAAGCGGAAAGACAAAGATACCTAAGAAGCCAATAGTCCAGTGAGAAAGAATAAGTGTGAAATCCCAGCAATGTTTGTATTTTATATATATATATATATAAATAGTTTATATAGATGTGGACATGAAGATATGAGAATGAAATATGTGATCTGTTGTTTGAGTGGACTTGGAAAAATTCTAACAGAATCCAGTCTTAACTTAGCCATTATCCAAAATTTTCCTACCCTTAAACCAGGCCAAGTTACAACCTTATAAAGACCTTTTGATCAGTTGTGCATGCATTTATGTTTCTTATCTTATGGAACTTGAGAATATGATTAAGCTTATGGTAGTGCTATGACTGTGTTGGACTGAGTGATTATTATAACCCTTGTACGCTTGAGCGTTGAGTGAAACAGATTTATCTTTGTGAGAAGTACTCAAGTCTGACTCTTTCAGTTGATGGAATTGAAAAGTGTTGTGAAACTTTGATGTGAAAATCGATTGTGCTCAACATTGTGGTTCTAGGATTGTCACATGTGATGTTATGTTTGATTGTTGATCCTTGCTTTCCATCTTGAAATTCTGTTTATTGCTGAGGACAACAATATCTAAATCTGGGAATTATTTGATATGCTGCTAGCATATATTAGTTTTTAGGGTTAATTGATTAATGATTTGTTCAATAGTTAGTAATATAGGTTAGAATTAGGTAAGTTCATTTATTTAATTGTTTATTACCTCA
Source organism: Glycine tomentella (assembly GCA_007407185.1). NCBI lineage: Eukaryota > Viridiplantae > Streptophyta > Magnoliopsida > Fabales > Fabaceae > Glycine > Glycine tomentella. The sequence goes on from PYAF01005716.1 coordinate 171,980, forward strand.
ATTATTATTATTTTGTTATTTAGGAGTCAAAAAGAGAGGAAAAGAAGCAAAAAGAACAATCTAGTGCTCTCAACCAAGCCGCGCGATCCGCGCCACATACCGCGCTATCTGCGCTAAGTTGCCAGGAAGCCAATTCAATTCGAACATCCCACGCAGATCGCGTGGGACATCACACGAGTAGTGCTAGACTCCAAAATCAGCCTGTCAACTCGAACATGCCATGCGATTAGCGTGGGATTCCGCACGATCAGCGCCACAGTTACGCTGTTTCCTTAATTAGGTGATTTTGCACTGATTTAACTGTGGAAAAAGCGCTTTCTTACTCGAATTAAGTGAGAAACATATGGGAAACAATAAAAGAGGCTTTTGAACAAAAAGAAGGGGACATTTTGCAGAAGAAGACATTGGAAAAACCTTGGATAAGATTGGATTCATTAGAGAAATCTGCAGAATAGTAACTCTACTTGTAATTTCTTCTCTTCCTCTGGTAATTCTTCTCTAGGAACATGCTAGTTGTAAGATTAATGTCCGTTCTGAGTAAGTTTGGCTAAGTTCTTGTATTGTGGTTAGAGTCAGAACCAATGTGAACTCCTCTGTAACTTGATTGGTATTTATATGAAATTATCATAATTACTTTGTTTTACTCTGTTCTTCACTGCATTATTCTTTATTAGATTTGGCCATTTTATTAAAGTTCTGAGGGTTAGAGTTCGCAATAGGGATGTTGGGGCTCTAATGTCTGACATAAGTAAAATAACAATTTTGACATTGCCTAGGGATAGAGATGTATGATTGCAGAACCTATATAATGTATTCTCTTAATGCTTAGCTTAGTAGGGAATTACTAAGGAATTAGGATTTCTGATTGGGTTAAAGGGTTAAATCACTAAGGGATTAGGATTTAACTAATTACGTAAAAATACATTCTCTGAGTAATTTGAAATAATTGAATTTAATAGCCAATTAAGTAAAGGAGGTAAGGATCAAAGGAGAATGTGCTATGACCGCAATTGTCTCTTATTACTGCATAACAATCACTTTCAATTTGCTTTAGAATTCTCGCTAATTTTCTGTTATTTATTTAATTTGCGTAATTTCCAAAACACAACACTATTCTCTTCAAACATATTATTTTCCTTCCAATTTCTAAGATAGTAAGTTACGATAAGATTTGCAATTCAATCCCTGTGGAGACGATACTCTACTTACTGTTGGATTCAATGGAATTACTTGAAGAATGGACAAAGAATTAAAGCTTGGTTTTAGCTTTCAACATGCCTTGAAGTATTGAAGAATTATGTGTGATTAAATGTAAAAGGAAGAAGCATTTCTGGTGATCCAAGTATATTGCATTCACATCATTCATTTACTAAATTAGTTTAAATAATTAGAATTCACAAGGCCTTGATAAAATGCTTAAGTCTAATAGTTAAATCAAAGGTTTTTGGAAAAATAAATTTTCTACTGATTTAATTGATCATTTATTCGTAATAATCGATTATATTGTTCTTAATGCTTTCTGGAAAAACTTTTCAAGAACAATGTAATCGATTACATATCGGTTTAATCGATTAATTTACCTTGGTTCACATATAAACTGCCTTGATGATCATTTTAATCGATTACCTTTGAACTGTAATCGATTACATAGGCTTAACAGGAAAAATCATCTCTCTGTCTTAATCGATTACCAAATATTGTAATCGATTACATCATATGCCTATGCTTAACATATCTTGCTTCTTTAATCGATTACCATAATTTGTAATCGATTACTCTGTCTATTTTATGTTTATGAAGCCTCCTGCTTTAATCGATTACCAGAATCCGTAATCGATTACATAGTTTATTTCATGATTATGAAACTTCCTGTTTTAATCGATTACGTATCGAAATAATCGATTATTCTGTTCGTTACTTCAATCCAGATTTTTATAGAACCCTTTAATCGATTACATGCTTGATTTAATCGATTACATAAGTAAAATAATCGATTATTGAGCACGTTTAATCGATTACTGACGGTTAGAAAAGTTTGTTATAAATAGAACCCTTGCTCAGCTTGTTTAGTAACTTGATCAATTCGTATTCTGAGCCTACCTAAGCTTTCTAAACACTTTCTTAGTAATTTTTATGGGTTCTATGATTGCTTATCTTCACTAAAACTCTTATAAGTTATTAATTGATTCTTGAAAAACTCAACAAAGGAAAATGTGATTTGAATGATATGTTGAGTGCTCAAAAGCAGTTTGGTGACACTTCTGGATTGCGGTACAAAAAGAGCTTTAAAAAAGTTCAAAAGACGACATTTGTACCTCCAAAACAAAAGAAGAAGAAGAAGAATCCAAGATTCAATCAAAAGAGGTTCTTTAGAAATACATATAAGACTGTTGTTTGTCACTATTGTATGGAGAAAGGACATACATCTTACCAATGTTTTGCAAGAAGATTTTATGTCCCAAATGGTGAGTGTATTTGGGTAGAAAAGAAAAAGCAAGCAACTAACCCCTTTGGACCCAAACTCAAATGGGTACCTTCTTCTATGAAGTGATTTGTTTCTTTTGTAGGTATGTCTTAGAGCAAGCTCCTCCTTATGGTATCTTGATAGTGGCTGCTCAAGGCATATGACCGGTGACAAGTCCTTGCTTAAAAATTTTACACTTAAAGATGGGGGCTATGTTACCTACGGAGACAACAACAAAGGGAGGATCATACGTGAAGGAAACATTGGTGATAGCCTGAACACAACAATTAGCAATGTACTCTATGTTGAAGGCTTAAAGCATAATCTACTAAGCATAAGTCAGTTATGTGATAAAGGTTTTAAAATTTCTTTCAATCAAGATTGCTGCATGATATGTGATGGAAAAAATGGAGAAGTAATCCACATTGGGAAAAGGTAACATTTATTTACTGTCTATATACCATGCATTATTCCACAAGACTACATGCTTAATAAGTAAGTTAGATGAATCATGGTTGTGGCATAGGAGAGCTGCTAGTCACATTAACATGCACGATGTTTATAACTGATTGGGCGTTCTTAGTTAAATATTTTTCTATTCTTCTTAGCTTATTTGACTTCTCTTGGACTTTTATTTTCTCATTATAATTCAGTTTTTGTCTTAGGCAAGAAAATGGACTTAATTGCTAATTGTTGCTTATTTTCGGATTTTATGCTCACTTGACCTATCTTCCTTGTGTAGGACCTACAGATCTCTACGAAACTCCGAATGGAGCATATGAGTAGTCCTTGGAAAGATAAGAAAAAGATATAAAAGTTTGTCAGAGATAAATTGAGGCTAATTCTATCATTTGGAGGGTCATTTTAGGATTGGAAGTCAGAACCACTACACTTGAATTTTGGGCTGTGAGTTGGATTTTTATTGGTGTAATTAGCATAATTAATTAGGTTAGATGGGCCTGCTCATGGTCCATTCTTTCCTTCTGACTTAGTCACTATATGCTAGTGCACTTAGTGAACATGACATTACATTTTAGCAAAAACAGAATTTACATTACACTTTAAAAATTTCTAGAATTAAAACCTTTTCTCTCAATTGTTCTTCATTATTCTTGATTGCTATTCATTTTTCTTGACCGTTCTTCATTTTCTTCTTCATTTTCGTTTCTGTTCTTGATTGCTTCTGCACTAATTCGTGGGTCTTCCATTGATGATGATCATGGAAGGCTAAACAATCAATCAATCCAAGGATTCAGTCCAAGCAAAAGGGAATTTGTGTTCTGGTTTAGTATTTGAAATTCTGTGTGAATGTTCACTTTCTTCTTCAATCATCTATTTAGTTTTCATGATTATGAATGTGTTTAGGATTGAAAATGGATTAGGTTATGGATTCATTTCCTAATTTCGAATTTTAATCAGAGATTAGTTGAATGATATTTCAATTAGGTTGTGATTTCAATTAATTTAGGAGTTACTTTGATTGAACTGCTTCTAATGAAATTGAATGAACTTTCATAACAGAATCATCATCTGAGAACTATGATAATTATCATTGCTTGGTTTGGTGAATTGGATTGATGCTCTTTAATCTATTTTACATTATCTTTTATCAATTTGAATTAGTTTATACATTTTTTTGCAATTATGTAATTATTATTAAACACATGCAAACTGTTTGGCAAAAACCCACAAATGTTTATTTGTGAATTGAAGTTGGAACCATATTGATAGTGTCTCTGAGTCGACCTAGGTTAATCCTGTGCTACAGAATTAGCATAGTTTAATTGTTTTGAAGCGATACGACATCGTTTATCAATAACCCAATCCAGATGTATCTCCAATATACTTTTGCACACTTAGCATTTGATCTAAACATCATTTTCCTCTATAAAGCCTTTTTAAGAGATCTACTAAGTAAGAATTTTCTGAAAGCAAAGACATATTTTTCAGAATGACTCTTCTTGAAATCATTAAATTCTTTTTATAAAGCTTTGTTTTCATTTACTTTTGAAGAGGAAGAAGCACACACACATCCATGAGCTTTGAGGCTTGAAACAAGTTTCTCATTCTCATCTTTCAAGTTACAAAGTTCAGCTTGCATTGAAGCAAGTTTAGTAGTATGCCATCTAAGGTTACCTTTTAGATTATTGTTGGAGATTGCAAGTTTTTTAGCCTCCTTATGCATTTCATAGAAAGCATCAACAAGTTGATCAAGATCAAGATTTACTTCTGATTCATCACATGAGTCATCTTCATTAATTGTTGAAGTTAGACAGACATTTACTTCTTCATTTTCATTTGATGATTCAGAAGTTGTTGAGGCCTCTTCTTCCCATGCAATGTAGGCTTTCCTTAGTTTTCCCTCTTTCTTTGCTTTCTTCTCACCTAACTACTTCTTAAAAAATATAGGACATTTAGATTTAATGTGGCCTTGCTTACCACATTCAAAGCAGTTGTAGTTGGTGTTGTTGTTGTTGTCACTCCTTTTGTTGAACTTGGTGAACTTTGTGTTCTTGTTTTTCTTCATGAATTTGCTAAACCTTTTGATTATTAAGTTCAGTTTCTCATCACCTTTTTCTCCACTTAAGTCATCATCTTTTTCCACATTTGAGGATGCAGCTTTCAAGGCAATACTCTTCTGTTTCTTGTTTGCATCTTCTGCATGTGTTAATTGAGAAAACACTTATCTCTACTTTTACCTCTAGAAACACCTATTCTAGAAAAGCCTTAAAAAACTATTGTTATAGTTACACAAAAGGAAATACAAAAGATCTTACAAACAAGTTGTATGAAAGGAAACCACCTTATGATCCAGTAATGATGTATGCAAAAGATTACCAGACTTGAATCAATGGTTAAAGAAACAACTTCAGAACTTTCCTTCCAAAACTTCTTTTGGATGCAGAATACCACTCTACAAGGATTTAGACATTAGTAATTCTTACGTGCGTGCGTCCCACATGGCCATCTCCAGTCACCGAAACTCTAACACGACACCTGTGTTTTTGTCGCCAACCTCTCATCGCTCTAGTTCAATCCTCAAGTTGTCATTTTGGTGTTGTTTGGATAATGGGCCTGTACACCTCCATCCCTCGCCTATATTTGTTTCCTCAGTTTTTGTGCTACACATCTGTTATTAGATACGTGCCCTTCTTCTCTTTCTAGAACTCCAACTATTATTACTCAGAAACTCAACTGGAAAAATTAGCTATCTTCGTCTGCCTTGTTGAGTTATGGTTCCTTGGTCAAGGGCACTATGTGTTGGATTAAACTTTAATAATAATAAATTAGATATGTGAACAGTCATGTCCTAGGTGAAGAAGTCACTCATGTGAAGAGTCATGTGTAAAATATGGGAACACTTCACACTTAACCAAGAGGGGAGATGAATTGGTTAGCCTTGGTAAATTTAAAAATTTCTTGATGTATCAAAATCAGAGTTACTTTGCCCTTTGGATCTTTATTACAAAAACAATCAAGAATCTTTATCCAAATTCAATCCAAGACTTGTAATGCCTCAAGAAACAATATGTAAAACAGAATTCACAAGAAGAATTAACAATTATGCAGAAAGTGAGAGAACACACAAAATTTATACTGGTTCACCTCAAACACTATGAGGCTACATCCAGTTTCTTCTACTCAACACTAGAGTAGAGTTCCACTATAACAAATATTATCCTTACAAGCAATTACAAGCTTCTCTTTATCAACCCTAGATAAAGTTCAGAAGTCTAAAACCCTATTAGACCCTTAGAAGCAATACCCACACTGAGAACACTACTCAGCTGTCCTTAGAGAAACACTATCTCTAATCTTGCAAGAAAAACCCAATTACAATGGAACTTACAAACAAAGATACAATCAGAATTTTTACACCACCAAAGAGTAAGGAAAGAATTCACCTGATGATCCAAGAATGATATGCATAATGATGAATATACCAGGTTGAATGAGAAACAATATGCAGAACAAGCCTTTCCTTAAACTTTGAAATGATTTTGCCTTGCTTCACTAAATCCTAGTGACCCACATGAGTATCAATGGAAGCAAGACCTTTAGAACCAAGAAGAATGCCTTTGTGACTGATTAGAAAGCTCTTAGAATGCTCAGTGCTCGAAAATTCAATTTCTATTTCGTTCTCTTAATCAGACAAGGCAAGGGTTCTATTTATATAAAGAACTGTAACAGACATAATCGATTAAATCAGCTCCTGTAATCGATTGTTTATCATTTGTAGTCGATTACATACGCTCCCGTAATCAATTAAAGTGTTTAAGATAAGTTCAGGGTTACATTAACGGGTCATTTAATCGATTATCCCGATGTGTAATCGATTACTCCAGAAGATATGAAAATCAGTTTTGTACTGAGTAATCGATTAAAAGATTTGGTAATCGATTAAGACAGGCTTTGTAAAAATCATGTTTGTGAAATGTAATCGATTACAATATGTGGTAATCGATTAATGCAGACAATGTACAAAACATGAAATGAACTAAATAATCGATTACAATAAGTGGTAATCGATTAAGGCAGAGTGTCCACTTTTTCAAAACAGGCAAGTAATCGATTACAGTTCAATGGTAATCGATTAAACCAGTCATTCAGCCAAATCACATGTATACTAAGTTTGAAATAATCGATTAATCCGATGATGTAATCGATTAAAACTTTCTTGATATTTTTCCAGAAAGCTGAAGAACAAAATAATCGATTCTATTAGTGTAGTAATCGATTAAACCAGCTTAAGACTATTTTTCCAAAACACTTAGCCTTTTTTAAGTTCCAAAGCAATTACTTAAAGCCTTTTATGATGTAATGCATGAATGAATAAAAAATGGTATGCATGCAAGAACTTGGATCAACAGAAAGCTTTCTTTCCTTTTACATTTAATCACAATCTTCATCTTCAAGCCTTCAAGCATGTTGAAAGTCAAAATATTTCCAAGTCTTTACAAAGCTTCAATCTTCAAGAGCTCCCCCTCAAATCAACATCATGTCCCTAGGTGAAGAGTTACTCAAGTGAAGAGTCATGTATTACATATAAATAGCATCTCATGTAAAAGGCCAATGTGTGACTTGGCAGACCATTATCTAAATACATCAGAAGTATTCTACCAGAGAAATTCTTGTGTGTTTGTGTGAGTGCACCAGTGTGTGTGAGGACCTGTGATACCACAAATTGGTATCAGAGCATGAGAGAATGAAGAGTGGGCCAAGTAGTAGTCTGCCACTACCCCGCCTTACAAAGGCTAATTACGAAAACTGGAGTATCCAGATGAAAGCTCTATTGTGAGCCCATGATAGTTGGGAGGTTGTCCATGGTGGTTTTGAGAAACCAACATCCACAACAGGATATACAGCGGCGCAGAATAAGACATTGAAGGAGACGAGGTTGAAAGACAAAGGGGCGTTGTACATGTTATTCCGGGCTGTTGATGATTCTGGGTTTGAGAAGATCGTTGGTGCAACAACTTCAAAGGAGGCGTGGGACATTCTTGCAAATGTCTACAAGTTCGAGTTAGACAGGTTCGACTTCAAACTCTCCGTGGAGAGTTGGAAGGAATGAAAATGAAGGAAGGAGAAGGAATATCTAGTTTCATCACCTGGGTCCAGACCGTGGTAAATCAACTAAACAGAAATGGAGAGGTGTTGTCCGATGCCATAATGGTGGAGAAAATTCTGAGGTCTCTCAATGACGACTTCAAGAATGTTGTATGTGCAATTGAGGAGTCAAAGGACCTAGCAACGCTCATCGTTGACGAACTTGCTGGTTCCTTGGAGGCACATGAACAAAGAAAGAAAAAGAAGAAATAAGAGTCACTGGAGCAAGCACTCCAGACAAAAGCTTCAATCAAAGACGAGAAAACGCTCTATTCTCAAAATTTCTGAGATAGAGGTCGTGGCCGAGGTGGACGTGGACATGACTGAGGTGGTAGAGGCCGAGGTCAAGAAGGAAGGAATAAGGAGCAGGCTGAATCAAGTCGGCAGAATTGGTGAGGCCGAGGTCGTGGAAGAGGTCGACATTCAAATCAATCGAATGTATAATGTTTTAAATGCGGAAAGTATGGAAGTTACTCGAGAGATTGCAACTCGGACGGATGTTACAACTCTGGTCGAGTCGGACATTTTGTGAAGGATTACCGAGATGAAAGAAGAAATGAAACTTCAAACCTTGTTACAGAAGGAGAAGTAAGAGATGGAGGAATTTTGATGATGACTAGAAGTGAAGTCAACCAAGGATCCGAGATGGAATGGTATCTAGACACTGGTGCAAGCAATCCTATGTGTGGGCATAAGCATTTGTTTAGTAATCTGAGACAAATAGAAGCCGGACATGTTTCGTTTGGAGATGCTTCAAAGGTTGATGTCAAAGGCCGAGGTACGATTTGTTTCTTACAGAAAGATGGACGAATTGGGCGCATCCGAGATGTCTATTACGTGCCCGATCTAAAAAGTAATATTCTTAGTATGGGACAACTGATAGAGAATGGCTACTCGGTTCTCATGACAGACCGAGTTCTCTTCTTGAAGGATAAACAAGGACGTTTAATAGTTCGAGTTCAGATGGAGAAAAATAGAATTTCAAACTAATGTTGAGGAGTGTGCAAGTCGGCTGTTTGCAAACCGAGATGAGTGATGAAGTATCCTTATGGCATCGCCGGTTTGGGCATCTTCACTACGGAGGCCTGGCCGAAATGATGAACAAGAAAATGGTGGATGGGTTGCCGAGTTTGAATTGTGAAAAGAGATTTTGTGAAGAATGTGTGCTAAGCAAGCATGCTCGGAGTCCATTTCAAAAGACGACCAAATACAGATCTCAACAACCACTAGAACTAATTTTACCGACTTGTGTGGACCCATCTCTCCTGGGTCTTTCAGTGGAAAAAGGTATTTTTTCTTGTTTATAGACGATTTTAGTTGTAAAACTTGGGTGTATTTGCTGGAAGAAAAATCCAAAGTGCTTGAAGTATTCAAGAGTTTTAAGATGATGATATAAAATGCAACTTGAAGGCTAATTAAGTCAATCCGTTTTGATCGAGGTGGGGAGTACACATCAATTGCATTTAAAAGGTATTGTGAGAAGCATGGGATAAGAAGATTCTTAACTGCATCGTACTCACCACAACAAAATGGAGTAGCTGAGAGGAAAAATTGTACCATTCTTGACATGGTAAGATCAATGTTAAAAACGAAGAAAATGCCTAAGGAGGTTTGGGGGGAGGCCGTACTGTGTGCTGTATATGTGCAGAATCATTGTCTGCATTCCAGTCTGAATGGAAAAACCCCACAGGAAGCATGGACGGGTCAAAAGCCATCAGTAGGCCATTTCAGAGTCTTCAGAAGTGTTGCTTATGCACACGTCCCTGATCAGCAAAGAACAAAGTTAGAAGACAAGAGCATGAAATTTATTTTCATTGGATATGACGAAAAGACCTTTACAAGTTGTTGAATCCCAGCACCAAGAAAGTAATAATAAGCCGAGATATGAAAGTTAATGAAGAAGATGAATGGAACTGGAGCACTTCATCCGAGGTCATCTTAGATCCCGGACAGACGCTTACTCAACAAGAAGAGAAGGAAGGCGGATCACCAAGTTGGATCCTGGCAAGAAATTATGAAGAAATAACATTCGAAGAGGCAATCCGAGATGAAAAATGGCAAACCGCCATGAATGAAGAAATCAAGGCCATTGAACAGAATGATACTTGGGAGTTGACCGAGCTGCCAAAAAGAAGTCAGCCCATTGGAGTTAAATGGGTTTATAAGAAAAAGATGAATACTAAGGGAGAGGTAGAATGATATAAAGCCCGACTGTAACTAGGGGGTATAAACAAAAGGCAGGAATAGACTATGACAAAGTGTTCGCATCCGTTGCAAGAATGGAGATAATCAGACTATTGATCTCGCAAGCAGCGCAGTTTGGATGGCTGATTTACCAAATGAATTTCAAGTCGGCATTTCTGAATGGTGTACTTGAAGAGGAAGTGTATCTCGAACAACCCCCGGGATACTTGAAAGTCAGAGATGTTTTCACGAAGCCATTACCGACATTGCTGTTGGAAAATTGTAAGAAGATGTTGGGGATGAAAGACGGAAGAAATATTTAAAGTTTACAGGGGATTTTGTTGGATTAAACTTTAATAATAATAAATTAGATATGTGAAGAGTCATGTCCCTAGGTGAAGAAATTACTCATGTGAAGAGTCATGTCCCTTGGTGAAGAAGTTACTCATGTGAAGAGTCATGTTCCTAGGTGAAGAGTTACTCAAGTGAAGAGTCATGTATTACTTATAAATAGCATCTCATGTAAAAGGCCAATGTGTGGCTTGGCAGACCATTATCTAAATATATCAGAAGTATTCTACCAGAGAAATTGTTGTGTGTTTGTGTGAGTGCACCAGTGTGTGTGAGGACCTGTGATACCACACTATGATCATTTGGAGAAAGAAGCTAGTAAAATTCCAGTAGAGAGAAGAAATCAGTGGAAGACACTTGACTTCCAACTGTGCATTTTTTATAGCAATCAATGTAAAATATAGGAACACTTCACACTTAACCAAGAGGGGGGTGAATTGGTTTGGCTTGGTAAATTAAAAATTTCTTTAGACAAAATCAGAGTTTCCCTTTGGATCTTTATCACTTTTGAAACCAAGAATCTTTATTCAATCAAATGTTCAGTCCAAGGAATCCAATAGCTCAAAATTGAATTAATAAACAAGGCAAGATGATCAAGTTAAACATAATATAATCAAGAAAGAAATCAAGATCAAAGCACACAAGATTTATACTGGTTCACTTCAAACACTATGAAGCTACATCCAGTTTTCTTCCACTCAACACTAGAATGGAGTTCCACTATTGCAATTTTCTGTTCTTACAAGTGATTACAGTCTCTCTTTATCCACCCTAGATAAAGTTCAGAAATCTAAAACACTATTAGATTCTTAGAGAAAACCCCACTGAGAACACTACTCAGCACAACCCATAGAGAAACTTTATCTCTAGATTACAAGCTAGAAACCCAATTACAATAGACAATTAAATACAAGTTCACAAAAGAATTACAACCACAAAGTTTAAGGAGAGAAAACACCTGATGATCCAATGAATGATATGCTTATGAATGAATATACCAGGTTGAATGATGAAAACAAACTCAAAACATCTCTTTCCTTAACCTTTGAAAAGACTCTTCTTACTTCAAGAATCACTTAAAAACCCATAAGAGTTTTAGTGAAGACAAGCACTCATAGAACCCATAAAAATTACTAAGAATGTGTTTAGAAAGCTTAGGTAGGCTCAGAATACGAGTTGACCAAGTTACTAAACAAGCTGAGCAAAGGATCTATTTATAATAAACTTTCTAACCGTCAGTAATCGATTAAACGCGCTCAATAATCGATTATTTCACTTATGTAATCGATTAAATCAAGCATGTAATCAATTAAAAGGTTCTATAAAAATCTGGATTGAAGCAACGAACATAATAAACGATTATTTTGATAAGTAATCGATTAATACAGGAAGCTTCATAACCATGAAATACACTATGTAATCGATTACAAATTCTGGTAATCGATTAAGACAGGAAGCTTCTCAGACATGAAATACACAGAGTAATCGATTACATATTTTGGTAATCGATTAATGAAGCAAGATATGTTAAACATAGGCATATTATGTAATCGATTACAGTCTTTGGTAATCGATTAAGACAGAGAGATGATTTTTCCTGTTTAGCCTATGTAATCGATTACAGCTCATTGATAATCGATTAAAATGATCATTAAGGCAGTTTATATGTGAACCAAGGTAGAATAATCGATTAAACCGATACGTAATCGATTACATTGTTCTTGAAAAGTTTTCCATAATGCACTAAGAACAAAATAATCGATTATCACGTTTAAGTAATCGATTAAATCAGTAGAAAACTTATTTTTCCAAAAACCTTTGATTTCACTATGAAACTTAGACATTTTATCAAAGCCTTGTGAATTCTATTTTTTAGACTAATTGACTAAATGGATGATGTGAATGCAATGCACTTGGATCACCAGAAATGCTTCTTTCTTTTACATTTAATCACAAGTTATTCTTCAATACTTCAAGGCATGTTGAAAGCTAAAACCAAGCTTGATTCTTTGTCCATTCTTCAAGTGATTCCTTTGAATCCAATAATCAGTAGAACCTGTTGTGTTGGAAATACTCAGATCCTTAAAGACTTGTTGTTCTTTTGGGAAAAATGCTCAAGATATTTTTGCTAATGACATCCAAAGTTTATGTGATTATGCAAACCGTGCATTTTGTCTCAAATAGACTAACCATGATATGACCTCACACATAGCCAAAGCCAAAGCCAAAGCTATTGTTGAAGAATTAAAGAAGTTCCTAATGCAGGACTCTATGGATGAAATGAAAAGAAGACTCGCTAAGTTGTTTATAGTGATGATTTTGATCATGTGCATGACCAAATTTTTTACGGGTGAGAAAGTTCCTTCAATTGACAGCCTAGTAAGTAACTAGGTTTCTTCGAATTCCTACTTTGGTGAGAGGTGAAAACTCAGTTGTAGTCGTTGAAACTTCAGCAAAACCTATTGAATCTTCAGCCATGGTAGCATTTTGTGGAAGAGGAGGTCATAGCAATAGAGGAGGATGCGGTAGTAAAGGTGGACGTCCTCAATGTACATATAGCAATAGAGGAGGATGCGGTAGTAAAGGTGGACGTCCTCAATTTAGGTGCCTTTGATCATATTTCTGGTAATAACTCTTTGTTCTCATCTATCTTTCCACCTAAATTTACACATCTTGTTAGTTTAGCAAATGGGTCCAAATTTTCCTTTCAAGGAATTGGTCAAGTTCCCTTTTCTGCTTCCTTACAATTAAATTTTGTTTTGTACATTCCATTGTCTTTATAACTTAATTTCTCTGAGCCAATTAACTCGCTCCTTAAATTGTTCAATAATGTTTGATGTTGATTCCTTTGTCATACAAGAACGTGGTACGGGCCGTCTGATTGGCATTGGGCATGAATCACAAGGCCTTTGTTATCTCAAAGCCAACTCATATGTGTCCTGTTTTGTAGCCTCTTCTCCAAAGCTTTTGCATGACCATTTAGGTCACCCTAGTTTTGCAAAATTGAAGATTAAGATTCCTAGTCTCAAGCAACTTTAGAAATTAGAATGTGAGTCGTTCCAATTAGGAAAACATGTTAGATCTTGTTTCCCTAGACAAACTGAAAAAAGATGTAACTCAGTTTTCTCTACCATTCATTCAGATATTTAGGGACCAAGCCGAATAACATCTTTTGGTTTCATATATTTTGTAACCTTTATCAATGAATACTCTCGATGTACTTGGGTTTACCTTATGAAAGAGAGATCTGAACTTTTTTGTTTATCTTTAAGTCCTTCTTTAATGAGATTAAGAACCAATTTGGCAAAACAATTAAAATTTTTAGAAGTGACAATGCGAAAGAATATTTTTCTGTTGTACTATCTTTATTTTTATCCTTACACAGTATTCTTATCAACCCACATGTCCACACACACCACAAAAAAATGGAATATCATAAAGAAAGAATTGACATTTGGTTGAGACTACACGCTCCCTGATGTACCAATGTTCCAGTACATCCTTGGGGAAATGAAGTTTTGAGTGTCTGTTTTTTAATAAACAAGATGCCTTCTTCTCCTCTTAACAACAAAATTCATTATTCCATTATTTTCCACATGAGCTGTTGTATCATGCCACCCCTAAATTTTTTGGTTGTACATGTTTTGTTCATAATGACTCACCAAGATTAGACAAACTTTATGCAAAGGCTATTAAGTGTGTCTTTTTAAGATACTCTCACCTGTAGAAAGGTTACAAATGTTACTATCCACAAACTAAAAATTGTTGCATGTCTGTTGATGTTACTTTCTTGAAGACACTCTTTTTTTCTCATCCTCCATGCAGGATCCTGGTTCCATATAGAAGTTCTACCTATTCCATCTTTTGGTCCTATGATACTTCATACCCAAGACCTTTATGATCAAGAAGGACATCAGCCGCAGTCTCTTATTCCTACTTCAGCAGATAATGCCTCTCCTTCTTCTCTACACAGGACACAAGGAGCTAGTTGTTTAGTGCGTGCAAGTTCTCCTGATTCATGTCCTTCGCCATCAACTTCCCATACGATGGATCCTTCCTCCACATCACATCTTAGTGAACTAAGTTCTGATTGGCCCATTTCTATTAGGAAAGGTATTCGATCTACTTGAAATTCTCACCCTATTTACAATTTTTTGAGTTATCATTGCATATCTCCTTCATATTTCTCCTTCGTCTCTTCCTTGTCTTTTATTACTATTCCTAAAAATGTTCAAGAGGCACTTGATCATCCTGGTTGGCAAAAATACATGATTGTTGAAAAACTTTCTGCTGATTTTGGGCCTCTAAAGCTCTTGCCAAAATGACCTATTTTTGCTGGTAAAACTATCAAAAATTCATTGAAAATAACTAAAACATAGTAAAAAGTTAATTTAAAGCTAATTTGATTCAAAAAAAGGCCTAAAGATAACTAAAATTCTAAATAAACATCACAGAATACATATGAAATTTTGGAAAATTTGACGTTTATCAAATAGCTTGTTGTTGATAAATATTCTGCTTCTACAGTGGATAGTGCTACTGATCCATATGACTAGGTTTCCACCAATGAGATGGAAGCTTCCATTGGTGCTTCTTCTTTCAATTTTTTCACCATCATAGTCAGCATCACAGTAATAAATCAACCTGAGTTCTTTTCTATGCAAAAGTAAAGACCAAGATTATGACTTCCAAATAAATATCTAAAGACTCTTTAAATGGTAGTTAAGTGGACTTCCCTTGGGTCTTGTTGGAATTTGGCACGTAGTCCAACACTAAACAATATATCAGGTCTGGATGCAGTTAGATAAAGTAATGAGCCAATCATTGCTTTATATTGTAAGTTATCCACTTTGTTGGATTCCTCATCTAATCCAAGACTTGTTGTTGGATGCATGGGTGTTTTCATCTCTTTTGCATCTTCTATCTTGAACTTCTTAAGAGTTTCTTTAACATATTTAGTCTTATGGATGTAGATTCCATTCTTGGTTTGTTTGATTTGTAGTCCTAAGAAGAACTTCAGTTCTCCCATCATGTTCATCTCGAATTCAGCTTGCATTAACTTAGAAAAATCCTCACATAGAGGTTCATTAGTAGCACCAAATATGATGTCATCCACATAGATTTGTACTGATATAAATTGGGAGTCATAGTTCTTTCATAACAGAGTTGTATGCATTTTTCCTCTTTCAAAACCATTGTTCAAAAGGAATGAACTAAGGCGTTCATACCAAGCTTTAGGCTCTTATTTTATCCTATATAGAGCTTTATTGAGTTTAAAAATATGTTGTGGAAAAGTGTTACTCTCAAACCTAGGGGGTTGTTCTACATAGACTTCGTCTTGAATAAATCCATTGAGGAATGCACTTTTTACGTCCATTTGATATAGTCTCATTATAGTATGAGCAACAAATGACAGTAAAATGCGTATTGCCTCCAAACGAGCAACAAAATCATAAGTTTTTGTATAATCTTTACCTTCCATTTGCAAGTAACCTTTGGCAACCAACCTTGCTTTGTTTCTCACAACCTTACCTGCCTCACCCTGCTTGTTTCTAAACACCCATTTATTACCTATTGCTTTATTTCCTTGGGGTAGTTCTTCAACCTTCCAGCCATCATTTTTTTGGAATTTTTCAAGTTCCTGTTGCATAGCTTTGACCCAGTTCTCATTTTCCATTGCATAATTAATACGCTTGGGTTCTAATTTTGAAATGAGAGTTGTGTAACCATATTTTTTGAGAGATCCTCTTGTTTGGACCTTGGTTGATGGATCACCAATTATTTGACATTCTGGATGGTTCTTAGAATTCGTCTAGTTGGTTCTTTTTCCTATTGTGATTGTTTTTCATCTTGATTGGATGTGTCTGCTTATATAGACTATTTTATCATTGGTCCAATGGTTTCGTTTAGTCTTAAATATGCAAAAGACTCATCCAACTCTGATATTTTTGTATCAGGCTTGGTATCAGTAAATCTTACATGGATAACTTCTTCCACAACTGAGGTTCTAGAGTTGTAGACTCTACATGCCTTGGATGTTTTAAAGTATCCAAGTAATAATTGTTGGACACAGGGGGAGCTTCATGATGTTTGGAAGTCTTTGATACAAGAAGAGTTTTGTGCTTTCAACATGCTTGAAGACTTGGAATTTTATGTAAAAGGAAAGCAATCTGATTGATCCATGCATTCATACATTCAATCATTCATTCATTGATTTAACAAAGTGGTTTTTATGAAAATCAAACAAAGCTTTTAATACTTTACTAAGGTTTTAT
>PYAF01005717.1:11404-22428 GCA_007407185.1 Glycine tomentella
TAAGTGAGTATCGTTCTCCACAGGGATTGGGGTGATTTCACAGCAATACTAATGAATGTGATTGAAAGTAAAAATAGAAAATTACGCAGAGAATTGTTGTTGATTGAATTGGTTGTTTGAATGCAAAGATTAAAGAAATGCAGTAAATTGATTAAGAAAATTACCAATGGAAGATTAATTGTGGTCAGGCACAATCCCTCCTGATTCCTCCTCTTTCACTTGACTGGTTGGTTAATTTAACGTGCACATATAATACATCCCTTCTAAAGTCGTGAACCCTAGATAATTAGCGGTGCAACCCTTTAATTCGATCGAGAACCCTAAGCCCTTAGTGATTCTGTCAAACTAAGTATATAAAAGAATATATCATATGGGTTCCTGTTATGATTGTTAAGAGAATAAGTCTTTCTAGATTAGTTAATCCCTAATCGCTTAGTGAATTAACCCTTTAAACTGAATCGGACCCGCCGCGGAAGCCTCACCGCCGCCACCACATCTAGCTCCGGCGACTTCGCGTCCATCACCAAAAACCTCGACTCCCCCTTCCCCTCATCGTGCACGTAACTCACCAAGTACCCATCATCTTCCTCACCCTCTTCTTCCCTCGCCATGAAGAACGGTTCTCCGTCGTAGCAACCCTCGTCGTACATCCTGCACGCCACCGTACAGTCCCTCTGCTCCTCTCCCTTCGACACGTCTAGTTTCACCACCCCCGAGAACTTCGGCAATGGGTCCCCCACCTCCGCGTAAACGAACCTGTTCTTCTTCCCTCCGAACGTAGGGTTTATAACCGCAAATTTGAGATTTCGCGCTGACATCGGTTGCCATGTGATTATCCCGGTGTCCAGCTCGATTCGAACCTTCTCCACCATCGAATGAACTAGCTCCATTCTCTCTAGCGCGTGCTCCATCGAAAGAATATTCGGCGCCACCAGCACCACCGTTTTCCCTCGTCCTCCTCCCACGCGTTTATCGCGTGCATGATGTTGAACCCCGGCACCTCAAACCATGTGATAACCCTCTTGGTGGCGCGGTTGGCGCCAGACCCCGCGCTGGTAGCGCCAGGGGTCCTCTAGCAGAAAACCCTGTTAAGGGTGTGGCGCTGATGGCGCCAGAGTCTCTGGAACCTGACGCCCAGGGCGCCAAAGCCACGCAAGGGGCGTCAGAGGTTTTCCAAACCGCGCGGATAGCGCCATAGGTGGCGCGGATGGCGCGGGTAGTGGTCTGGAAAACCAAGTTTCACTGGAATTCCACGCGGTCAGCGCCAAGTGTGGCGCGGATGGCGCCAGTGTGGCGCGAGTGGCACCACAGGTTCTGGAAGTCGACGTTGGAAGCGTGGGAGTGGCGCTGGTGGCGCCACCTAAACCGCCATGTTGGCGCGGTTCGCGCCAGAGCTCGAGCAGATAGAGTATAAAGGGCAGGACGCGTTTTGAGAAGAAGAAACTTCTTCTTCTTCTTCCCAAAGCCCTGGACGTCCATTACTACGTATTCCAAGCTTCCTAGGACCTTGTATGTCAGTCTAAACACCTCCCTACGACCTAGAAACTTGTTTTAACCGATTGAAAGCTAAAATCCTTCATCCGTTCCTTTGGATTGAGTAAAATCCATTACCTCAGAGAAACCTCTGAGACTTGAGTTTGGCGGAGAACCGTGGCTTGGAAAGGATACTAGAGCTTGGGAAAGCTGTCCTTCAGCCTTCTGGATAGCCACTGAGGTAAGAAACTCGAGTTTCTACAGTTGATTTTGTTTATGGAGTTTCTCTGGATTTTGTGAATTATATTGGTCTGGGGCTAGAATTAGCCCAGGATTCTGTAGAGAAACTTGTTTAGAACTGTCTAGTGATGAAGGATTAGCTTTCAGTTTTTGGAATTGGTAAACTTTGAATATTGGCTCTGTTGTGGCATGTGTGACTGTTGAAGGATCACTTGTTGATGGTTAACTGACATGCTAGAGCCTGGATTATGACGGTGTTGAGCCTGAGTGGCTAATTAAATGGTGCTTTGAGTGAAACTCAGACCGCTCCAGTGATTTTATAGATGATAAAGCTGAGTTGAGCTTGTGTATAGGCTGTGCATTGAGTCTGAAATGACTCATATGCTTGGTTTTCAGCCTTGAGAGACCTTGTGTGATCTGTGAGAAGCCTAATATGGGCTGAAATGGTTGAACCCTAGGATAGGGGAATTCTGTATATAATATGTTCTGTGTATGACTATCTATGGATTGGTTTTGATATTGGAATGTCCCTTGAATAGGGCGTGATATTGTGACTGTTGGTGCGGGAGCCACAAACCAGGGAAGGAACTACAGACTGATACCTTGCCAGGTAAGTTCTGAGTCCCTGGGGATTGATTCCCATTTGGTTGCACACCACACTCCTGGGGAGTGATGGTCATATTCATAATGCATGCATTGGTTGTTGCATACTGATATGACTCTGTATAAATTATAATTGGCTGTGCTATGATCTATGAATGGCATTGAGTGTAACTCTGCCATATGTTGAGGGCATTGAGTATAACTCTGCCATATGTTTTGGGCATTGAGTGTAACTCTGCCATACGTTGAGGGAATTGAGTGTAACTCTGCCATATGTTGAAAGCATTGAGTGGAACTCTGCTAGAATTGTGGGCATTGAGTGGAACTTTGCCATGGATGTGAAATTGACTGGATGTGTATGCTTATCTGATGTTGTGTTGTGAATTGTGGGCCAGGGTGAGAATTACTTCCCAAGGACCCTGAGCTTACTGAGATATGTATCTCACCCCATGTGGGGATTTGTGATTTCAGGTGACTCTTCAGATAGAAGAGAGCAGTCTCAGGGCAGGAGGCCCGAGTAGAGACATTTCTGCTTGGCTGAGAGTAGCAGAAGGGGCTTGAAGGCTCATTTTGTGTTTTGTTATGTTTTGTACTCTGTTAAAGGTAGTACAGTTCTGTATACCTGTTGTGCGATTACTCGCGCAATGATATACGGCAAGTGCACCGATCGTTAACAAGTAATAAAAGTGAGTAAGTGAGTTATCGTCTCCACAGGGATTGGGGTGATTTTTACAATTATATTAATTCTAAATGATTGAAAGTAAAAATAGAAATAATAAAGAGTTGTTGGTTTGATTTGTGGTTGAATCAAAATAGAAAATGCAGTAAAAAAAATATAAAAGAAATTACCAATGGAAGAAACAATTGTGGTCAGGCGCAATCCCCTTTGTTCCTACCTCCTTCACTTGATTGGTTTATTATCTTAAGTCACACACATGATAAATCTTTCCTAAATTCGTAAATCCTAGAGCACAACCAACGATTTAGCCCTTTAATTCGATCGAGAAACCTAAACCTTTAGTGATTCTGTCAAACTAAGTATTCAAAGAATATATCTCATGTGATCTTGTTAAGATTACTCGGAGAATAAGTCTTTCCTAAACTAGTTAATCCCTAATTCCTTAGTGAATTAACCCTTTAACCTAATTCAAAAACTCAATTCCTTGGTGAATTCTATCAAGTTAAGCATGCAAAAGATCATATTATAAAATCCGTAGCCACGCATCCCTATTCCTAGGTGAAGAATGACTATTATTCTAAACATGTCAGAAATTAGAACCCCAACGTTCCCATTGCGAATCCTAACCCTCAATACTTAAATAGAATGGCCAGTTCTAATTAAGAATAAAACACTGAATAGCACAGAGTAGAATAAAATAATCAAAACAGCATTAAAGTTCAATACCAATTCAAGTTACAGAGGAGTTACATCAGTTCATGGCCTTCCCACAATACAAATTCAGCCTGCCATAGGCTTCAAGAAACCAAAAGCTGTCAAATAATACATTCTTGAATGACCTTGCCTTGATTCTTGACTTCCAATGGTGAAAAGAAAGAGTGAAATAGATGATGGGAGGTGATAGAAGGTAAGAGATATCCCCCTTGGTCTGTTTAGAGGCTTCATATTTATAGATAAGTTTAATTATAGTAATAAAGCCCAAAAACAAAACCAAATCCGAAACATATAATTTAAATAAGGAAACAAAATCGATTCCACGCTACCCGCGCGAAGTCTCGCGCTAATCGTGTGGCATGGTCGAAAGGTGGCGCTACTGGCGTGGATCCTCACGCTAATAGCGTGAGGTCTTCGAGTCTTCAGGCTTGATCCAGGCTTCTCTCACGCTGATGGCGTGAATTACCACGCTAATAGCGCGGGTCTTCAGATTTGCTTTTCTCTTTCTTTGGCCCTTGATTCTCCTCTTTTGAGCTTGAAATGCATAAATGGTATTGACATAGTTTTAAAACAATAAACTACTAAACTTAACTAATTCTAAGTTATTTAC
The DNA here is from genome assembly GCA_007407185.1 of Glycine tomentella. Classification (NCBI taxonomy): domain Eukaryota; kingdom Viridiplantae; phylum Streptophyta; class Magnoliopsida; order Fabales; family Fabaceae; genus Glycine; species Glycine tomentella. Next base: position 15,724 of record PYAF01005717.1, read on the forward strand.
CTAAGTATTTATCTAAATTATATCCTAAAAACTACCCTAAATCATGATGTGTTGCATTCTTTTGTATCACCATGATGTGGTGAAATCTCTGATGTAAATGAATGTACAGAACTATTATGATAGAATATAAGATGAATTTCCTCCTGACTATATTATGTATGTATCTGATCTGTCTATGTATATTTATGAGAAACTGGATCAGCAGGGGCTTATATTATGTGCCTTATCTGTATGTTGTCTAATATATTGAATTCCATACATAATGAATCAAGAAAAACGATTTTATGCTTCCGCTGAAAAATATTATGTTAATGAAACGCTAATCTGATATTAATAATGATAACACACCGGAGGCCTACGGGGGTGTTACATTTTATGGTATCAGAGCGGTTTCTTGATAAGAACATTATGTATGGAACTTGTTTTGGTGCTTGTCTGTGGTTGTTTGACATAAGCATTGCACGAGGGTACATTAACTGTGGGCCTGATCAATTCACTGTATTATGTACATGTGTAGTGCTATGGTGAGACCTAGAAGCACCAGTGGGGCTACCAGTGCCCAGTCTGATCCAATTGCGGCTGCACTAGCCGCCATGCAGCAAGAGTTAGCTGCAAATAGACAGACTCAAGAGGAGATGCAGCAAGAGATGGCTGCAACCAGAGAAGTGAATGAGGCCTTGATGAAGGCCAACCAGGACCTGTTAGAGGAGGTAAAGAACCTCAGGATGGATGACAGAGTATCCTCCACACCTCCTTCTCATGATGGCGAGGGTAGTCGCCAGGAGGCTGGTGGGAGCCACCAGCGAGGGGACCAGATGTCCCAGATAGAGGTTGACAGTGATGTAGCAGCCAGAGGGAAGATGCTGATTACTTTCAGGAAGCATGACCCTCCAGTGTTCACAGGGGGCTATGACCCAGTGGCTGCAGCAAGGTGGCTGCAGACCCTAGAGAAGATATTTGAGGTGATGGAGTGCCCCGATCACCAGAGGTTGCTGTATGCAACCTACATGCTTCAGGGTGACGTTCATGAGTGGTGGAAGACCACTGTACACCTTCTGAGAGGCCGGGGAGATGTGATTACCTGGCAGCTGTTCGAGGCCTGCTTCCTGGACAGGTATTTTCCTAGAGATGCCCGGGAGCAGAAGCAGGCAGAGTTTGATAGACTCGTCCAGGGGAACATGACGGTGGACGAGTATCTGGCCCAGTTTAATGAGCTGGCCCAGTATGCACACTTCAGGAGAACTTTGCCTGAAGCTGAGATTCTAGCAGCTAAGTTCCTGAGGGGACTTAGAGATGACATTCAGGTGCTAGTGGCTGGTCTTGGGTCACGAGACATGGATACCCTGGTGAGACAGAGTCGCCAGGTGGAGGGTATCCTACAGAGACAGAGAGGCAGACAGCTTGCTCCCTCAGACAGACAGGAGGGGAGAAGGCTTAGAGTTTCTGGCCCGCCCGGAAAGGGTAAAGGCAAGATGTTGAGAGTCTCTGCACCCTCTGACAGATTCAAGAGGGGTCCAGCTCGGGGAAGATCTATCCCGAAGTGTTCGACCTATGGGAAGGAGCATATAGGAGCATGTTCGACAGGCCAGATTATCTGTTATAGATGTGGCCAGCCAGGTCACATATCCAGAGAGTGCCCTCAGACAGAGAGTCGGGCACAAACTGCTCCAGCTGAGTTGATAGCACCCACAACAGGTCGGGTGTACACAGTAGATGCCAGGGAAGCAGCCAGAGCTCCAGACCTGGTTAGAGGTACATTTTTCATCGATAACTGTGATGTTAGAGTACTGTTTGATTCTGGAGCTACACATTCCTTCATTTAGGATGTGGTTGTTGATAGGCTTAGATTGCCTAAGCTTAGTTTTGCCCCTCCGATGGAGGTTACCACTGCATCTAGAGGAAAATGTCAGGTAAGCACGTGTTGCAAGGACGTGCAGTTTGTGTATGAGGGCAGAGTCTATGTGATAGATCTGTTTTGTCTAGAGATGCCTACCCTTGAGATGATTCTGGGTATGGACTGGATGGCCAAGTATGGCGTGATGTTAGACTGTTGTCAGAAGAGGGTTGTTGTTCCTTCTGACGAGACAGGTTCGAGTTCCATCTCATTTTTATCTGTCTTGCAAGCTCGCAAGGCGATCATGGAAGGAGCTCAGGGCTATATCTTCTTGGGTGTGACAGAAGATAAGCCAGATGTTGACTTGTCTCAGATCCCTGTGGTGAGTGAGTTTGTGGATGTGTTTCCTGAGGAGATAACTCAACTACCATCAGAGAGGGAAATCGAGTTCTCCATTGATCTGGTTCTTGGTGTGGGACCAATTTCTGTGGCACCTTATCGCATGGCTCCTCTGGAGTTGAGAGAGCTGAAGGTGCAGTTGGAGGACCTGCTGTCCAAGCAGTTTATCATACCGAGTGTGTCGCCTTGGGGAGCACCGGTGATCTTTGTGAAGAAAAAGGATGGCAGTATGAGACTGTGTGTGGACTACAGGCAGTTGAACAAGGTTACTGTGAAGAACAGGTATCCTCTGCCTCGTATTGATGATCTGTTAGATCAGTTGAGGCATAGATTTTGATTTCAACTCTTGAGGTTAAATATTTTGTAAATTTGAAATAGGTTTAATAGAAGAATAGTAGTATATACAATTAAAAATCATGAGAGAAAATAGTTTTAAAATTTAGAAAAAGCTACTATGAAGAATTCCATGGATAAATTAGAGATAGTATCTTTGTTTGAAAAGATTTGTTTTGAAAATAGGAAAAAGTGTTGAAAAGTTATTATAGTAATAATAAGTTTAATTGGAAAATCTTGATTACATTGAGAGAGTTGGTAAATAGAATTTGAGGAGTATAGTTTAAGATGTAAACGTAAAAGAGTCTCAATGAAGTTTTAAGGAGGAAATTAGTTGATATTTTGGAATCAAACAAATTTCGAGGACGAAATTTATTTAAGGGGAGGAGAATTGTAACACCCTCAGATTTCAATATATGGGTATATTTTCTCATAAATATGCATTCCAAGACAAATGACATAAATACCCTTGGACACTTTTGAAAATGACCAAAATGTCCTTAAACAAATCCACAAATGACAGTTAGGTCCCTAGGATAAATGACTAAAATACCCCTGAACATTTGTTAAAATGACCAGAATACCCTTTAGGTCAAAAAGGTCTAGATGAGTAGGGAAATCCTGGGAAAACCTAAGTATGGAATAAAACATTTCAAGATAATTAATTATTGATCAAGAAAGTAGCAAAAATCCATAAGATAAGATTTCTAGAAATTTTGAAAATTATTCCGGTTTAGGATGCCTTAAGCGTCAGAAAATTATACGGAAAAAACAGTTATAATATTTAGAGTTTTCTTGTGATTCTAAGATAAACAAATTCTTTTAATTATGGGAGGAACATGATTCTTAAATGAATTAGTTTAATAATTTTATTAAATAGAAGTAAATTGGACCAATGAGATCTTAGAATTTTGTATAACATGTAATAAAAGAAAAATTTGTTGATTTAGTTATCTAAGATCAAGCCTTGGCCATGTGATACACAATCAAGGGAGAAAAGCCTTATGAACATTCAAGAATAGACACATGGAGAGTTAAGAAGCCTAGCCATTTCCATTGGTCCATGTGTAAAGAAAGTAATTAATGTTTAAAAAGATATTTGAAGCAAATTTTATGTTGTCTCCTTTGGCAAAATACGTGGATAGCTAGGGACATTATTTCGACGATCCCAACGGTCAGAAGTTAGATATATAGGTTAGAAATATGTCTTTAAAATTTTAAGAAGATCCAACGGTTAATGAGTTCAGGATGAATATTTTTGTAACACGGGTTTTAGGGCAGAAATTATATGACTAAGTCTAAAGCTACCCACGATTTTTTCTAAAAAAGTAAAAAGAATGCACTTTGATCAAGCATCACACGTACAAGGCTAGGGGAAAGTAGAATTTTCATGATTTAGGACACTTGTAAGGTCCTAAACCATTAGCCAATCAAATGTAAACAACTAAAAGCAAGATAATGATGCAACCTTAGGATATTTTACTAAAAGCAAAAGGAACTCAGCACATAAAAAGGAAGGGAAACCGTGGAGTTTTGGCTGAAGAAAAGGAAGAGAGGAACGTGCATTTCACTCTTAAACCATAGCCTTTTCACTTTGTCTTGTCAAAGAAAAACCAAAACACTTTGACAACAATAAACCACAAAACCGTGCCATATCTCTTTGGTGTTTCTTCTACTTCAACCTTTCTATTTTAACCTTTTTATCATTTGCAAGATAAACCTTCTACTTTACATCCCTTTCACTTAATTAAAAAGCAAAAACAAAGGCTTACTCTTGGAGTAATTCACGTGGAAAAGATAGGAGTACCTAGGAAAAGTCACTAAATTCCAACTCAAGGAAGCAAAGGTATGGGGAAGTATTTGGTTTACATGGTTTAGATAATTGATAGGTCAATTTATTTAAATTTAAAGCTATGTTCCTCTTTGTTTTCTGACACTTAAAGGTTAACATACCAAGTGTTTGATTAAAGTTCTCAATGACTAGAATAATATTTAGACTTAACCTTAAACAACCTAAATAATAATCAACTTGAACTTAATTAAATGGCTGTCCAAAATACTGAATTTTACCTTGTGGTCATAGTTTGCTTTATTATATTTTGTTACTAATTACTTAATGTTGTGATAATTGTAATTTAATGATTGCTGTATATTACTTTATTAGGTTGCTGTATGTTGTTGTAGTTGTAATTTAATGCTGCTGTATTTTATTATGTTATTGTATATTACTGCATTTGTAACTTAATGTTGCTGTATGATATTCTATTATGTTGTTGGAGGTTGTTGTATGTTGTTGTATACGTAATTTAATGTTGCTGAATGATATTATGCTGTTGTACGTTGCTGTATGTTGCTGTTGTATGTTACCATGTTGCTGTATCTGTATTTGTAATTTAATGATGCTGTATATTATTATGTTGCTGTATTTTGTATTTGCAACGTAAAGTTGCCGTATGCTATTTTTGATGTTGCTATATGATATTTTATTATTCACTTGATGCTGAACTACGATAAAGATTAACCTGTTGCTTGGTGGTTTATGATTTTGATGATTGATAAATAAATTAAATTTTGAGGATGAGAAACAAATTAAGAATCATGTTATGCTGATGATTGGAATCCTCGTATTGTTGAGTGGTTATGGATTCCTTAAGTTGTATGGCTGAATGCTGAGACTATGGTGTAGAATTTTATGAGATGAAAGAAATAAGCTTTATATGTTGAAAAGATGTCTAAAGACTGGATTAAATAAATCATCCATGCATTTCATATGCATATGCCTGGCGGGGGTTAATCCGTGGTGTTATGCCTGGCGGGGGCTAAACCGTGGAGTTGTTGTCAGATAGCTAAACCGAGTCCATGCGTTCAAAGATTGAACTGGGGGGGTAGTGTGTTTCAGGGAGGACCATACCACCATGATGATCACATAGGTGGAGGTGACATTCCTACGCGCCCCTGCCCTACCTCGACTGATTGGATAGGTGTGTTCCACTAGAGAGGGTGGGGCTATCTTGACTGTGGCCACTGATGTTAATTTAATAAGCTGAGATCTCAGTCATGCATCATTTAATAAAGATATCATGCATCAGCCATTACGAATATTGATCTATGAGTATTTGACTAATATTCAGTATATTATTATTATGTGCTGTTGTAAACCTGTTGATTTATCTAACCTGTGTTTATCATGTACTTACCCCTATTTGTGTCTGTGGTTGACACCTGTGATGACCCCAATTTATTTGGGCGAGCAGAGGAACAGTGAAGCTGAGGTAATGGGATAGAGAAGCTTGGATGATTTGCACTCTGTACTTGGCTTGATGTAGTGTTGCCTAGTTTGGTGTTGTTACCTCTACAGTTATGTAATTCGTACTAAAACTATTTTGGTAACAGTCTATTTTATTTTGGATAACTGTACACGGACTGTTATAATTAAACTATGTTTGGAATTTTGTATTTTGATAGATTTGTGAACATGTTAAATTAAATAATTTATCCCGTATAATGGTTTTACGTGAATGAATTACGAAGAAAAAAAAATTCGTAAACTAAAAGCGTAATCGGTCAAATAAGAAGATAAAACGAAGTCGTTATACCCTACAGTTTAAGGAGGGTGATCATGTGTTTCTGAGGCTATCTCCAGTGACAGGGGTAGGACGAGCTTTAGGTGTGAGGAAGCTGAGTCCTAGGTTCATTGGTCCTTATCAGATCCTTGAAAGAATAGGACCAGTGACATACAGGCTAGCTTTGCCTCCCCAGTTATCAGGTTTACATGATGTCTTCCACGTGTCTCAGTTGAGAAAGTATGTAGCTGATCCCTCACACGTGGTGGAACCTGACACAGTTCAGATTAGAGAGAATCTGACGAGTCCTACACGACCCTTAAGGATTCTAGACAGAATGGAGAAGCAGATCCGCAGTAAGACGATTCCCATCGTCAAGTGATCGAAGCCGTATTCAACCAAATTAATACAATTAAATGCAGTACTAGGAAGTAACCTAGGTCGTCTCTCAAGGATCGATTAATTGTGTTCAGGGACTAAAATATATTGGGGGTTTTTGACAGAATGTAAGATTATAGATGAAATTAAAATCGAAATATCAAAAGCAGTGATTAAAATGGCCAGGTCTGGAACAGA
>PYAF01005718.1:1336-14070 GCA_007407185.1 Glycine tomentella
ATCGTAACGCTGGGATATTTATTTCATATGCGAGACATCGATATTTGATAAATATTCTTAGGATTCTCAGATGCGAGACATCGATTTGGGATGATTTTACGTGTGCATCAATAATAATAGAAAATAACTTATGCAAGGTAATATTAATTGAATACTAAGGGTATGAACGATGAAATCCAATCCTACGCTCTTTAATTGAATACTCAGTAATATTTTGTAATCTTCATATTAAGTTTATTATTTCAGCTTTTACTAAATTATTCCGTTATTTCCGTAATTACATGAAACTTCATTCACAATCACTGTACATAAACTATTAAACTGTTAAGTTCTATTTGAATTAACTGAGTAAAATCAAGTCCCTGTGGAGACGAACTTTTATAAATTTTGTAACTTACGACGACGATTGGTACGCTTGCCAAAAGTCTAACAGCCTACTCTCATTATGACATTCTTGAGAGCACATTTGAGCAAGCCTCCGTGTATGCATTTTTGAGAGCTTAAAGTGAAACACTGTGAGCGTTTGAGTGATCACCATTGTTGGAGAGGTAGAGTGTACCACCACCTTAGTGTGTTTTGATTCATTATAACTGATTAGTATTATAGTGATTTTTGATTCTGGACTAGGTCCCGTGAGTTTCTCTTTTCTCACATTAAGGAAGGTTTTCTCACGTAAAACAGATTGATCGTGTTCTCTCTCGTTCTCTTTCTTTTTATTCTGCTTCCGCATTTGATTTGAGGGTCCGTGTTACCCAACACATGAGCATTTTGATAATTGAGTTTGCTAAAGACTTATAGGACACGTGGAGGGATCCATACTATACTCTTCCGGAGATGGATATGTACAATCAATTGTTCACATTTCAAGTTCAACAGCGGACCCTACGCAGGGTTCACAATATTTGATTGAGGGTGGTATCGGGTCTAATTTTGGAAACTGAAAAAAAAAAAATACTCATATTTTGTTTAACTAGGCAAATTATATTTTCCATAACACTTTATTTATGCAATTAGAAATGGTTGAGTCAATGTAATGCTAGGAGATCGACGTTTACACTTTTCTTCTCTTCAGAAATTGATTCTTGTTTGCTCATTCATTGCATTTCTGCAAACGTATGACTATGGTGTTTTCTTTCTCTAGCCAGAGCCAAATAAGCCACCTTAATTACATTGTCTATTGCTTATTCCATTTTGAACTTATCCGAGGTTACCTTTTATTGTTTAAATTACTAGCTCATTTCAAGCCAAAGCATGAAACACATATATTTTTTTTCTTTAGGGATCAATAAATGTACAGTTAGATTGGAAATATGGCCGTAAACTAAGTTTGAAGTTTTTTTTTTTTTTTTTTTTTCGTATGCTTGTATACAAACATTGCTTTAAGTTTGGAGTGGGGTAGGTTAATACGAACATCTATTATTTTTCTCATTATCCATGTGCTCTTTTGTTAATAATTGTTGAAAACAATAAATTATAAACTAAAACTTTTATTACTTTTATTATTGTTTAAAAATAGTTTACAAGACATATTTTCGCATAAAATCTCAAAAGTATATATATATATATATATATATATATATATATAAACACTTTTGAGATTTTTTAACTTTATATTCTTGATGATCATTTTAAATGTTACTATGAATTATATTTATTTATTATTGTTCATAAAACAAATTTTAAAGTAGTAAAAAAGATCGAACATAAGTATTAAAATAAAATTTATATAAAATTTTTCTATATATAATATTAATTCTTTGTATTTATTAAATATAATATACAATAAACATCAATAATTTTGTTAAATATTATATTTTAGAGGTTATTTTCGTCCAACCAGTTACGAAATCTCTGTCTCATTCTTCCCTTTATCTATTTTTCTACAAATTTGATTTTCTCACTTCTCTTTTTCATACCATTTATGCTACTTTATACGTCGCTATCTTTGCGTTGTATTTCATTATTTTTCTACAAATCTAATTTATTTACTTCTCGCTTCTCTCTCTCATATGTCGCTATTTTTGCGTCATCATTCGATTGTTTTGTTGTAGTAATTATTTTTTTATTTTTCTCTAATTTTCTTATTACATTATTAGTTTCTTATTTTTCTTTCTTTTTTTATTTTACTTTTCTCCTTTTCATACGCCTCTATCTCACACCCTATCAAAAAGTGTTAGAATATCATTATTTTTCCTATTATGATAAAACAAAGTTATATTTGACCACACTAAATGCATCATGTTTTCACTTTCAATTCACATGCACAAATAATTTCATCCTCAATTATATATATGATAACTAGTGTTAATAATATTTGATCACATTTTCTCATGATTTTATGGTGAAAAAGGAAGGTTTTATTTTGTTTGAAAATTGCAACACATTCCATGTCCAAATGCATTAGTTTAGTGTTCTAATAATATATAATAAAATATAGTCTTCATTGTTAGAGAGAATATAACAATGCCTCCTATGATACTCTTTTTAAAATACATGACTTTATTATTATTTAACAATTTTTATATCTTTAATTAAAAGTATTTACATTTTAGTTATTTTTAATTTTTAATTTTGTATTAAAATTTTGCTACTGGTCTTGAATCTCATTTAGTAATTATACCCTCAAATAAATTTCTTTAAATTGTTTAAACTTGTAATTTTCTTCCAAGGACTTCTCATTTTTTTTTCTTATTTATTAAACCTAATTGTGTACTTTTTTATTTAAAATATTTTTAGTTGTTATTAAAATATTACCTAATTTAACGAAAAAAATGCAATGCACGATTTGCTAATTATTTTATTAAAAACAAAATAATTTAAAAATAAGATGTGTTTTAAAGAACAAGTAAAGTGAGAAATTGATTTTCATTAATCTTAAGAGAGTAAACTCTAATTTAGTACAAAAGAATAAATTTAAATATTTTCAAAACCTATTTCCAAAGAATTGTGTCCAATAACTTTACCACTATAATATTTATGGAGTATTTCGGGACCTTGAATTTGCGTAACCTATTATAATGGTAGGTTTAACAAAGGGACAAGTTAACCAAGCATAGCCCCAATTTTTATCAAACGTAGATGGGTAGGTTTATTCCAAGGGTCGGTTTAAGTGGCGGAGCTTTCATTGCTGCGCGCTTTAATAGTTAGGTTAGTATTTTAAGGGGGAAAAATCATCGAGTAAATATACCAAAGTTTTTTAGAATGCATATAATATTCCTTTTTATTTAACGTTCAGATCAATCTTCTTTATAGGAATATACGATATAATTTTTTTCAAACAATTCAAATTTCTCTTATAAGACTCAAATTTGATATTTTTATGCGACATAAAACTTATTTATTCAAAAAAGAAACGACGATGTAAATGATAGAATATACATGCCTTCATCTAGTATGAATAATTAAAACACAACTAAAAATTGAAATTTCAACAGTAGAGAATTTAAATAAATAAAAAATTATTCTAAAATTTCCGTTACGTCCATTCTCTCTCCCCGCTCCAGTTGGAGGAAAGTGAAAGTGAGGAGTTATTTTTTATTTTAATAATAATTATAATAAATAATTAATTAAATTTATTTTTTGGCTAAAGGTTAAGTATGATTTTGATTTCTCAAAATATTATGAATTTTGATTTTAGTTCATATAAAAAATTTATTAACTTTTAGTCCCTGTATTTATTAAATGTGATCTTGTTTTAGTCACTTCTTGGGGAACTAAAACATATGTTTTGTTAAAATATACTGGCTAAAAGAGTAGCTAAAAGTTTTTAGAAACAAAAACTAAATTTTATAATATGTTGAAGGAATAAAAATGTATTTAACTTTCCAATTAATATAAAATAATTAAATATTATTTATTTATTTCTTCTTGCTTTTCTGCTCATTTAAATAAGTGGAAATTTTTTTTAACATTTTTATATTCAAATAAGACATTTTTTTTATATTAAAAGTCTTTTTAATTTTATCATTATTTTTTCTCTTTATTCTACTTCTATTATAATCAAAATAAAACGTGCATTAATGAGTTTAGTTCCATCTTGTTAGTTCTACCATCATTTTTAAGCCTTAAATATGTTTTTAGTAATTATAAAATAGTTCATTTTGATTTTATTATCTAAACTACATTTTTTTATTTTAGTACCTTACATTTTTTTTTTTTATGTTCAATTTTAGTACCCGCTTCGGGATCCATTAAGTGAAAACATGACAGGTGTTGCTATCTGTGAATTGGTAATGGCCTCTTTCTCTTTGGATTCTTCAACGATGTGGATTACCAAAGAGTTCTCAAAAGTGGACTGTGGTATTTTGACAAACACTTGTTGATCCTTGGAATCATCAAGGAAGGCGTATCACCACTTTTAGTGCCCTTATTCAATGTCCCTTTCTGGGTGTAAGTCCACAAGCTACCCATTGGCTTCATGTCTCATATGGTGGGGCAATACATTGGTAACAGCTTAGGTAAGTTTGTAGAGTATGATGACAAGAACAACAATGGATTCTGGAAGTCGTACATGAGAATAAGGGTTCTACTTAGTTCACAAACCCTTACAAAGGACAAGGAAGGTTAAGAAAGCAAGGAGGTGAAGCTGTGATCTTAAAGTATGATCTTGGTGTATTCAACTAATTATGTGGATTCATGGGACATGCGAATGATTATTGTGGAAAGCTGCTAACTATGGGAAGTGATGATGGAACAAGAATGTGGTCGTCTGACCTTAGGGTAGAAACGAGAAATGTAGGAGAAGCCAGTAACTCTCGTTACCTGTGAGATGCAAACATTGTAGGCCAAAAGCTCAGCTCTAATGGCGGACAACCGTTGAACGAAGGAGGAGAGAGTTAATTGCATTGGGTCCCATGCAATTCATGCTAATCAAGACGACAATAATCAATATGTTGATTTTTTGGTGAATATTCTCCAAAATCATAAGCGTATTAATCCCACATCAATGCCACAATCACACGCAATTTCAAGTCCACAATCTATTGACTCAAATCAAAGCAATAATGATGCAATGGTTGTTAAGCACAATGAGGATCACAAGATACTAGTTGGAGATAAGAAGTGGCAGCAGGAACCTACGCCCAATGTTATGGGAAATAAAAATTCTAACTTTACCCTGGAAACATTTAACCCTAATTCTAAAATTGAGCAAGCTTCAAAGGCTACATACTCTTTTTTTCTTTAATGGCGAGCCTTGGAAAAGAGGCCTGCAAAGGGCCATGAGTCTCCTCAGTTGGAATTGTCGAGGATTGGACATACCCGAGTGCCCTCGTAACATAGTATGATTGTACCGTTTGGATACCATTTTTCTTTGTGAAACTCTTGTTCACTCTCACCGTATTGAAGAAATAAAAGCCCTTATTGGATTCAATGGTTCTTTAGAGGTACCCTTATGACTATCATCTCAAAAAAATTTCTTAAAATTTATCAATGTTGAAGGTCACAAAATAGGTTGTCAACCTTGGGATTTGTCGGGTTTCTATGGAAATCCAGAAAAGGATAAAAGAAAGGATTATTGGGATACTCTACGACATCTCTCTAATTTGTCTTCTCTTTCTTGGTGTATTTTTGGGGATTTTAATGATCTTCTTTCATATAAACACAAATTAAGCACCCATGACCATCCAAAATGGCTTTTCCAAGGGTTTCGAGATGCAATATGTGACTGTAACGTTCACGATCTTCCCATGAAATTACAAGTACATATGGGCTAGAAGAAAAGGTAAGTCAAATGGTGTTGAAGAAAAATTAGATCGTGTTTTTGCTATTCATGATAGGATTAATCTATCTCCAAATTTTAGGTTTTCAAATGTGATTGCTTCAAAATCATATCACTTCCCTATCCACTTGAAGCTCAACATAATGGAATCAAACATCATAAAAAGGCCTTTTCACTTGGAGAACATGTGGCTTATGCACCTAAATCTCATTCATGTGGTAAAAGGTAGCTGGGAAAATCCTCTTGATGAAAGCATCCTAGCAAAGATGGCAAGTTGTTCTTCCAAGATGAATGAGTGGGCACAAAAGCTTAGAAACCAATTTTGAAATGATATTGATTGTTGCCAAAAGGAAATGGAGCAGCTTCGTGAATTACATGATGAGGAATAGAGGTTTTCTAGCTCAAAGATAGTGATGTAAATTCCAATTATTTCCTCATTTAGAAGGATGATGATACCTCCCTTACTAGACATGTTGATATTTGTAATGAGGCTAGATTTTATTTTTATAATTTGTTTTGTAATGATGGTGTTGATTTTGAGTTGGTGATGACAATCTTATTCTCCTTTCCCCTTTCTCCATAGATGAATTTAAAAATTTCCTTTTCCAAATGGATTCAAATAAATCCCTGGCCCTAATGGAGTTAATCCTGCTTATTACAAAAAGTTTTGTGCCCATGGCATTTTTTCTGCAACAACCATATGACTCGAAACAAGTTCCCTACCCCTTCAAATTATTGAGACATTGATATCCCTCATCCCAAACAATGATGACCCCAAAACCATGAAAGACTACAGGTTTATATCCCTTTGCAACATTATCTACAAAATCATATCTAAAACACTTGTCAATAGCCTTGAGCAATTCCTGAAAAATGCATCTCCTATGAGCAATCAACCTTTGTGGAAGACCAATCTATCTTAGACAAAGCCCTTGTTGCCTCTAAGATTATTCACCATTTGAAATGCAAGAACAAAGGAAATATTGGTGAAATGGCTCTTAAAATTGACATCAGAAAAGCATTTGATAGAGTGCACTGGGATTATTTTTTGAATGCCATGGATAAAATGGGTTTTCATCGTAAATGGATCAGTTGGATGAGATTGTGCTTAGAAATTGTCAATTACCCAGTCGAAATCAATGGGGATTCTATTGGACCAATTTCTCTATGGAGAGGACTCAAACAGGATGACTCATTGTCACCCTATTTATCCATTATTTGCACAGAGGGATTATCTTCACTTCTAAGGTAGTTGGGTGCAAAGGGGATCTTCATGTATCAAAGTGTGTAGAGAGGCCCCATCCCTCTCAGACCTTTTATTTGTTTACGATTGTTTTCTTTTTTTGTGGGAGAGATGACAAGGAGACTACTTTTTTGAAGGATTTGCTAGAGACTTATGGTCGAGCTTCTGCCCAACAAATTAATTTCAGCAAATTATAAATATTTTCAACGATAACACCTTTCAAAGCATCAAGAAAAAAATGTCACAAATCAGATTGGAAAAGGTAAATACCTTGGTCTTTCCTCCACCATTGGTAGAAAGAAGAGAGTTGTCTTTAGCTATGTAAAGGACAAAATTTGGTATCGCATCAATCATTGGTCAAGAAAACACCTCTCAAAAGTTGGTAAGGAAATTATTGTTAAATCATGTGCTCAAACAATTCCTTCATATTACATGAGTGTGTATCTTTTGCCAACTACATTGGAAGATCAAATGCAAAAGAGGATGAACAACTTCTAATGGGGTTCAAAATCAGGATCATCAAGAGGAATCAATTGGCTAAACTAGGATAAAATGACAATTAGGAAAGAGCATGGAGGAATGGGTTTCAGAAACCTTCATGGCTTCAACCTTCATGATGAACAACTTTTGATGGGTTCAAAACATTGATCATCAAGAAGAATCAATTGGCTAAACTGGGACAAAATGATAGTCAGGAAAGAGCTTGGAGGAATGGGTTTCAGAAACCTTCATGGCATATACCTTGCCATGCTAAGGAAGCAAGGGTGAAAATTCACCACTAATGAAAATGGTATGGTAACTTGAATATTTAAAGCTAAATATTTTTGAAATGTTAGGTTCTTGGATGCCAAGTTAGGTCACAATCCAAGCTTTATATGGCGTAGCATCCACACTTCACAGGTTCTGGTTAAGGAAAGAATATATTACAGGTTACGAAACAAACATAAAGTCAACATTTGGTCCCAACCTCGGCTATCTTCATCTCACAGTCCATTCATCAGTACAACACCACTACATGGGCTAGAACACCTCACGGTTAGTACACTCATAAATCGTTTTGATGCTTCTTGGAGAATGGACATCATCTCTCAAATCTTCAATTATTTAGATTCCAAAGTGATCCAAGTTATTCACGTTATCAACACGAATTCGATGGATGCTCTGATCTGGAAATTCAGTCATTCAAGAGAATACTCAGTCAAGTCTACGTACCATCATCTCATGGAGAATATGACCAGAAATAATCATGATAAAGTTGCTGGTGATTGGGATCACATTTAATGCACGGTCAACAATGGTAGATCTTTAGTAGAAACTATCTTGAAACTTATAAGTATGCTCCCCATTGAACTCAAATTACATTTTGTGATGCTCCTCTAGTATATTTGGTAGCACTGTAATGACAAAATCTAGAACAATGTGGATCCATGACATCATATTTCCATCAATATCAAAATGCAATCTTTTTTTGAATGGCCTCACGCACATAGGAAAGATAGGAATTGACAACAACATATTCAACATGTCCCTCTAACTTTGAAGAAGCCCAATCAAGGTTTTTTAAAAGTGTAACCACTACTACATAAAAAGGCTTTAACCCCGGTTCTGGAGGAGTTTCAACATCGGTTCTAGAACCGATGTTGAAACGATCATCATTAAAAGTAGGCATCAACATCAGTTTTAAAATAGATGTTGAAAATCATTATTTACATCAGTTCTAATTGAAACTGATGTAGAAATGTGACACAAATTGTGTATTTTGTAGCGTTTTCTACATTGGTTTTGAAAAATCGATGTTGAAAGTAATATACAACATCGGATTTTGGTAAAATAGATGTTGAATGTGCTTATCCCATCGGTTTTGTTCCAAATCGATGTTATAAAGATACCTTCTACATCAATTTTAGACTAACTGATGTTGTTTTTTGCAAAAAAATTAATATTAATAATAATTTTCAAATTGCACAATTTAATACAAAAATAGATTAATCAATACAAATTTGAAAAAAACAAAGTGCTTATACTATACAAGAGACAAATAAACAATGTTGGTAGGTACCAATGCTGGTATGCAAATACATAAGGTAAATTAAAGCAACAACTCTCACAAAGGAAAAATAGACACAATAGGAAGGGGTATAAACTTGTTCCCCTCTATAAAACAATCCAACTATGCAATAAGAATTAAAATGAAAAAGGCAAATCACAATCCTAACATTTATGATTTTAGCACCAAGAACATATCATGTCCATATTTCATTAAATTGACAAATAACTTAGAGCATTTTCTACCAGAGAGTATGTTAAATATACCAATCAAACATGCAAACCAAATCCCATCTTACCTTATTCCAAATTACAATAAAGGAGAATAACAAAAGAGACAATGAGTAAGCAGTATTGAGACCAGGGGATTTTGTTTCTTTCATGGTCATTACCCATCATCCAAATAGGAGACATACAAAAATAATCATCATAAGAAGGGGATTGTTAGAACATCTTTTACTATAAATTTTTTGAACCAATACATAATTTATCTTGTTAAATTGTTGCTTGTGGTAAGGTGATATATCATATTCACAAAACTTGAAGCAATAATTTAGAAAAATGTATAAACTTTTAAAGCTGTAGCACTCACCGTTATTGGATCTTCTATGTCAAGCATTCCAACATTATTAGCTAACATGTCACCATACTACCGAATGCACCACACTATAACTCGAACTAGAGTCTCATGATGAAAAGTATTAGGTAATATTATATGAAAGGCATCAAAAGCAAATTAACAGTGTGCATAGTTTTGGTCAAAACAGATGTGAGCACCTATGTAGTTGACATTTGATATGCTCTGTATAGTTTTGGTTTTGGTCAAAATCGATGTTGTATGGTGCATTACAACATCGATTTTGCTAGAACCAATGTTGTTTTTGCATTTTTTTAATATTTTGTCTATTTTGTTAATATAACCCGAACATGCAAATTGAAATCAGAACCAATCTAGGCAGTATCCAGGCAATACAATATATTATTTTCAAATTATTATTGAATAAATACTATCAAATAAAATAAATACTGAAAGTAATGAAACAATAATCTCAATATATAAAATCATCTATAACCTAAGGTAAACATAACTCTACAATTGTAAAATTCCTTAAACACCTAGTGGTTCATTTTTAACTCTTAGAAAACCTGTTGTTCATTGATTGCAAATTGGCTTTATTCTCTCTTGTTCCAATGGTCTTGGATAAGTCAAGTACTGCATAATATAATAAAACATAACTTAATAAATATAAATAATAACAACTATAAGAAATGAAATTAGTTTTGAAGTAAACAATTACAATTTTTCGATTATCCTCGAAACCTCCTAGGACTAGGGTTGACATCCAATGCATGCCGTAATAACTACATTCAGTGTTTCCACTTTGTTTATTACACTAAATTCCATAAGACATTCATAGTTATCCCAAAATTAGTATACACAATAATGAAATGCATTTTGAAAAGATCAAACATTGTGTGCAAGCTGTCCACACCATCAGATTTCTGAGCAACTCCTTCTCCAGTATTTTTATGAAGGTCTTAACAGCATGGAGAGGAGTATGATTGATGCTGCTAGTGGTGGAGCACTTGGTGATATGACCCCTGCAGCAGCTAGGCATTTGATAGAAAAGATGGCTTCTAACTCCCAGCAGTTCAGTGCAAGGAATGATGCCATTGTTGTTTGGGGAGTTCATGATGTAACTGCTAATTCTTCTTCATCTGCAGTAACGAAGTTAGAGGGCAAACTAGATGCTTTGGTTGATTTAGTGACTCAACTTGCTGTCAACCAAAAGTCTGCCTCTGTTGCCAGAGTTTGTGGTGTTTGCACTTCCAATGATCATTATACTGAAGCATGTCCCTCTCTGCAGCAACATGTTGGCCCTGATACTCCTCAAGCTTATGCTGCAAACATCTATAACAATAGGCCTCAACAACAACCGAACTATGATCTGTCCAGTAACAGATACAATCCAGGGTGGAGAAATCATCCTAATCTCAGATGGTCAAACACCCCGCAGCAGCAGCCTCCACCACCTCCATTTCAAGGTTCTGCTGGTCCAACCAGACCTTATGTACCTCCACCAGTCCAGCAGCAGTACCAGAGGCAACAACATGATGCACCTGCACCACCGGCCCCTCAACCTTCTACGTCTGAACCTTCACTGGAGGAGCTAGTGAGACAAATGACTCTTCAAAATTTGCAATTCCAGCAAGAGACCAGAGCTTCCATCTAGAGTCTGACTAATCAAATGGGGCAGATGGCTACTCAACTTAATCAGGCACAGTCACAAAATTCAGATAGACTACCTCCTCAGACTGTACAGAATCCGAAAAATGTGAGTACCATCACATTGAGGTCAGGAAAACAGATTGACATACCTACTGCAGTGCCTACACCTCCATCTGTACCAGTTCCTACACTAACCCCTGCACCTGTACCGATACATGAGCAAAATGATGATCCAATTGGTACTCAAAAAATTCATGCAGGTGGACCTTCTTCTAGCACCAGTTCGGATGTACAACAGCAGCCTTCCATCCCTCTTCCATTTCCTCCTAGATCGATTCCAAACAAAAAGATGGAAGAGGTGGATAAGGAAATATTGGAGATCTTCAAGAAAGTAGAAGTCAACATACCTCTACTCGATGCCATCAAGCACATCCCGAAATATGCAAAATTCTTGAAGGAGCTGTGAACTAATAAGAGGAAGAGGAAGATGACGGGAATTGAGAGAGTCAGCATGGGCAGAAATGTATCCTCTATAATAGACAAATCTGTTCCTCACATGCCTGAAAAATGTGAGGACCCAGGTGCGTTCTACATACCTTGTGTTATTGGTAATAATAAATTTGACAAAGCCATGCTAGATTTAGGTGATTCTATAAATGTTATGCCTCTGTCTATTTTTAAATCTATGTCTCTTGGCCCTTTGCAACCTACGCGTGTGGTAATACAGATGGCAAATAGAAGTGTTGCCCACCCCACAGGTTTCATTGAGGATGTCTTAGTTCGGGTCGGTGAATTGATTTTTCCTGCTGATTTCTATGTGCTTCATATGGAGGAGGGATTCTCCCATGGTTCTGTTCCACTCATTTTAGGCAGGCCATTTCTGAAAACAGCTCGAACTAAGATTGATGTGTATGCTGGTACATTGTCCATAGAATTTGGTGATATTGTTGTCCATTTTAACATTCTTGATGCCATGAAACATCCATCTGAAAATTATTCTGTTTTCCGTGCTGAGATTCTTGATAATGTTGTTGATGAGTATGTTTCTGATTTTTATTCTTCCCATGATACGAAACAATGTTTTCTATCTGATCTTTACACTTCTTTTGTATGCATGAAACCTGAATATGAATCTGACGATGATTCTGACTTTGATTTTCAATTTGAACCTGTGTCCCATTTTGATTTTGATTCTGATGTATTGGGTGTTTTACCTCTGGATATAAATTCTTTAGAGTCCGAATGCACTAACCAAGTTTCAGGAAGTACACAAGAATCTGACTTGCAGGTTGAGGTTCAGGCTGTGGAACCCATTCTTCTTCCCTCCCTGGTTCCTTCCTCTGATCAGCCTACCTCCATTCCAGAATTAAAACCCTTACCAGAAAACCTCAAGTATGTCTACTTGGAGAGTGATGAGAAGTTGCCAGTGATCATTTCCACTTCCCTTGATGCTGTTCAAGAGGACAAGTTGTTGCAAGTTCTGAAAAAGCATAAGA
>PYAF01005719.1:0-33072 GCA_007407185.1 Glycine tomentella
GCACATCTAGAAATAATTTCGTGCTTATCAATTTACAGCTTATAGTTTCAACAAAAATCTCATTGACAAATATAAAAACTAAAGGCATATGCTAACCCTACCTCAAGATTTGATGACCACCATGAAACAAAATTTGAGTTATAAGCTGCTAAGCACCAGCCACCGAAGCAGTTGGAAAACCCTCAACTAAAAGCTAGCTATCAAGAGGGGAGAACCAACCCAATTAAGTCCCTATCATCACCACCAAAGACTAAATGGAATACATTAACTATTTGAAATGTGCAGTGAACTAGCAGTATGAAGTAGCAGCAAATCAATGACAGGTAAACAACAACAAAAAGCTCACCTTCTTGGTAGTCTCTGAAGATGGAGGTGATGTAATTGCCACAGACCATTCACTTTTTACAACATCATATACCAAAGTCTCCGCATGTCCTGAAAAATACAAGGGAAATTAGAAATTTTAAAAGAAATGCAATAAGACACAAGTTATATGTGGAACAGGAAGTGATACAAGCAGTAAAACTAAATGGCAGAGATCAAATCTCAAATGTTTGTGTCCTTCTAATGGTACTATTAAAGTTATTATGTCTCAAGTCTCAACTCTCATGTTGTCGCTAGATTTTTAGGGTGAGCAACAGACAAGTTGGGACATGTTTACTTGACTCAATATATTGGACCATTTACTTAAATTTAAACGTGGCCTAATTAAGACTCAAAATATATGTTAAGAGACTGGGTCAACCTCACATTTTAATGCAATATCAATCTTAATTAGCATTCTGTATAATTAAATTATAAAATAAAAGAAGTATCAAATTTAAAATAAAGTATATATTGTGATATATATTTTAAAATAAACAATTTCATTATAAATATAATATCATGTTATACAAAATATTATCTATCAAATAATGTTTATTCTCATTAATATAGAATTAATAAAAAAAAATACTTCTTAAAGATATTATAACACCAAACCGAGTTGAAAAGACCCGAAATCGCAACATTAGAGATGTTCATGTGATGTTTAAAATTGATTATGTTTATGTATTATTAATTATTATTTAAAATATGAAAAATGTGAATAAATATGGTTATTATGAATGAGTTGTACTATGTTTGTTTCTTAATTATCTTTCTTTTAAAGTTGTTGGGTAGAAATTAAGAAAGATAATAATTTTTTTTTTAATTCTATTAAAATAGTTATGAAATCTCTTATTTGACAAATGTTAGGAAGATAATTTTTTTAAAGTAAAAAAATTACTTTATTCTATAATACATTTAGGACTAAAAAATATTTTTAAATTCTTCATGCATTAATAAATACTCCTTAACAATATTTTTCAAATTTACATAGTTAGAGATTAAGTTTTATATGAAAATATAATTATTTTATGCATCATTGAATTTTTTTTATATTATCAGTATACTCTAATTAAATTCTTAAAGAAGTTTATATTCTTTATTTAATTAAAAATAGAAATAAACATTATTTAACATACTTAATTCAACATAAACCAAGTGTGATAAACGGTATTCCTGAAATACCTATTGCACCACCCACCACCACCAGTGCTCCTCAAATTCTCTTTTCTATATTTCCAGCTCCAAAACAACCTACATCAGTAACAGCAAATGGACCAAGCTCAATACCAGATGAAGCTTCAAAACATTCAAATAAAAAGATATCTTCTTCTTCTGTTATTAGTCAAAGGCTTAGAAGTTTAAAGAAACAAGTGAAAGGAAGAAAGAAAAACATGAACAGGAAATATGAGTAAATAATCATTTTTATTTCTATTTTTATTTTTAAATATGTAGAGTATATTAGTACTACAACAGAAAGACAAAACATGTCTGAGAAAAACAAAAACATACTCCAGATACTAAATCTCACATACCATCATTCCCAGATTCTTCAAAAGGGCCAGGACCCACAACCTCTGACACAACTTCTTGTTCAGGTTCCTTATCTTGCTCAGATCTACAACATAAGACAAATTGTAATGCCCATACGAAATGGTGTAAGCATCACCTGTGTCTGCTAAAAGTTGGTCACAGTCCATAAGCTAATGCTATCTTTTGTTACTAAAATAAAACCTTACGAAGCATGTTGAAATCTGAAACTACCACCTACAATTATGTCATTTGACTTAAAAAAAACATTATATTTATAACAATGCTTGGCAGGACTTGAATATGCCTCTGAATTGTGTGCTCATGATATTAAATTTTCCAACATTCAATTATTCTATTTCTTTGAGAAATATTTTAGCATCTATGACCTTCTATACACATATATGACCTCTGAGCTTATGTCCCCAATTATTCACTCATGTCCCCCATTATTCACTCTTCAACAAATCAATTACCACTTGCAAAAAGGAAAAACAATAATATATCTATAGGTTAAGTTGTTTAGTTACAAATCGTTACAAGGTTCTGAATGTTAACAGAAAAATGGGAACTTGGGGAGGCAATACAACACCTGAATGCACAAATCTGAACTTTCAAAACAACTATTGCAAAACAATTTAAGGAATAAAAACACAAACAGAAAACTTTTAATAAAAAGACATTCAAAACACTAACAACAATAAATGGGATAAAATTCAAAATAATTACAAAATAAAAGGAAGAAGTAAGTGATATCTGATGCGCATAAGTTGTAGCCACATGCATGCTGCAGTGAGTATAGAAAAGACCCCATCTTGTATTGAAGGCTTGGTACATATCAATTCAAAACAAAAGCGTCAAAATCAGAGAAACACCTTATTTTACGGGTTGGTTTTGCTGTTCCTGTAACATTTACAAGCTCTGCTTGTAGCTCTTCTTCTACGGAAATGGGGAAAAAGGTACTGGAGATATTGGCACCAAGTCGAAGCCACGCCGGGACTTTCACGACGGTGACAACAGCCGAGAGGCTCTGTTGGTTGGAGGTAAACACGCGGGGACGGTGGTTCAATGGTTGGGTGGAGAAAGTAAGCAACGAAAGTGGGAGAGGGAAACTTCAGCGGAGGAGTTTAGGGCTGGCGCGACACAATTTCGTGGGGACCCCTGAAGACAAATACTAATACATGCAAAACGGCATCGTTTTAATTTTTTGTGTTCCACATTTCGACACAAAACGAAGACGGTTATTTTAAGACCGTCGTTATTTCCAACAATCTAAGACGGTTGAGCTACGAACCGTCTTTGAAATTGTCATCTTAATTACGCAAATGCCACCGCACCCCATTTTAAGACGGTTCCTTGACAACCGACTTTAAATGCCTGTCGTAAAATGACCTTTTTATAGTAGTGTACTAATAACAACGGTTAACATAAATGATATAAATTTGTATCTCTTAATTGTGATCTAAAATTCCAATGTTAAATTTGAATATGAAATAAATTGTATTAAAAAAATACTTATTTTATATGTGTTTATGATTTTCAATAAAGATTAATCACTACTTTCAACATGAATATTTCATATTAATACAATGATTAAATAAAAAATTAACTCTAATCTAATTTTTATTTTGTTCAATTTAGGTGATGACGTTAAAATAGGCAAAATCAAAGGTTAGGCACTGCATAGGTTATTTTAGCTCAATTAATGATTTTTAACTTAAGTTTTGAATATATAATTGTATTAAATATTTTTATAAAAAATTATCTTTAAATTTATAATGTTTCTAAGTTAAGTAGGACTGTGTAATGCTATCTATATAACAAAACAAATATGACCAGTGTTACAAAGAAAAAAAAGACTAATATGGTTGGATCTTAATTTACTGTATAAGAAAATTGTTGTATCTTGTAGGAATTAATTTGATTACTTATTCTTAAATAATCTTCTAAAAGAAATCTCAACTAAATAATAAAGTTAATCCAAATTCCTATATTTTTTAAAGAAAAAAAATCTATTTATCAACCTGTTATTAATTCAAGTAAAATAAACTCAAAACTTTTTAAGTAAGATTTTGTATTCAAATATTGTAAATAAACAATATGATTAAAAAATAGATTTTATTAAATATAATAAACTAATTAATTAGATTTTTAATAAATACTAATTATCAATAAAATTAATAAATATTTTATGTTAATATCATGGTAAGAAAAAGCCTATAATTATTTTATGTTAATACCATGGTAAGAAAAAGCCTATATCTGTATCCTATCACTAAACTATTTTTTATTGTTACCTAAAAAAAACTATTTTTTATTGTAGATGTAGTTTTGTTTTGTTTTTTTTTTTTACTCATTATTGTCGATATAGTAAAACATAATCCAGCCGTCACAAATATCACGTCTCCTAACGCACAGAGAATTGTCACGAAAGGTACTTTTCAAAAGCCACTCACTGTCAGGAAAAATTGAATGTGCATATTGGCAACTGTGGCCATCAACACTCAAAACAAAGCAAATGGCACTTTCATTGTTGAGGGGTTAAGTTTATTGACCAGAAAATTAAAGAAACAAATTTTATAATTTTATAATTTATAATACGTGTCTTGTTTTGTTATAATCTCAATTGTTAAATTTCAAATTATTAGCTACAGTTTCTATATTTTCAAATAAATCACACACTTTATAATTTTTTTTTTACAGTTCATGCTCATACTGTCATAGTAACCTCATTCAAAGACCATAGCATTCTGCATGCAGGATATTATTTATTTGGTATTGAAAGCATGCAGGATATTATTTATTTGGTATATTGCAAACTAGATTTTTCTTCTTCTTTTTTTCTTTCTTTTAAATTCCACTTTTAAATTCCACTTTTAAATCTTTACTGTGTCATTTTAACCCCTCAGGAAAAAAAATCTAAAATCATCTCTTACTTTTTTTTAATTGTTATAATTAAGTGGTTGTAAAAAATAGTTATAATTAAGTCTTTCTTAAATCCATAAATTCTCTCTTTATATTCAAAATATCTACGGATCAAAGTTTAGTTGTTTTAGTTATTAGTGACAAATATTAATAATTAATTTATTAATTTTTATTATCGAAAAAATTTGAATTTACGATCTATTTATCCCTCCCTTCACCCTTTATTATTAAGCCAACAATATATCTCTAAGAAAAATAAACAATCTCTTATTCCCTGTGTTCCTTTTTAAATTGTCAATTTTTTTCGAATTTTATTTCCATTTATCTGTCATTTATAAAGTTTAAGATCATATTAATTACTTTTTTTAAAGTTAATTACTCTTTTGTTAGTTATACCTTTACTTGTCTCCTAATATTAATTAATGTATACATGTATTTGTGGAGTAAAAATAATTCACAATCATTTTATTAGAATAAAAAATATTTATTGCATTTTTTTATTTCTACACAACAACCTTAAAAAAAAGTTAAAAAGGAATACAGGGAGTAATATTTTTTTACTGGACCTAACAATAATTTTTAAAGAGCCAAAAGTCACACATTATCCATAGCTGAAAGATATAATAAGTGAGATTAAGTCTTTAATTTGTTTTATTGTAAACTTTACAAATTATTTGCAACATCACAAACAATCAAACTATAATAAGTTAATTTCATGCATATGCCAGGACTAAGAGAAGAAAATAATAAATGAAACTAAAACATAGCTACATGGCAAAAATATATAGACTACGACACCATTAAACAAAGCTGTGTTTTCTTAAGAAAGAAAGCATAACATGTCTTCAACTTATTCTTCAGCATCATAATTGGTTAAAACTGCTTACGAAATAAGTCGGTGTGGTAATTTTTATGTTGATCTTTTCTAGCATGCTAGTACTACCTACTGTCCCATATGATTGAGGATGCCACTTTTTTTTCGTTTCCTTTTTAACTATCATATTTGGTGCATAATGTTTATTAATTTTGTTGATAATTAATTTTTATGGAAGAATTTTGTTAGTTATCTTTAACTTTAGCATAAATGAAGATGTTTAGGTAGATGTGTGATTATATGAAGATGGATAAAATAAGAAATGAAAATATTCGACGAAAAGTAGTAGTAGTATCTCACTCCATAAAGTATTTTAAAATTAATTGTTAGATCAAAATTAATTATTACAAAAAATTATGTAAACTTATGTGTATTAAATATACATTAAAAAATTTAGTATTATATATAAAAACATTATTATTTTTTAACATAATTAATCTATTAACTCAATTGGTTGGAGCATTTCATTAATAACACAAAGGTCATGTTTGAGACCTACATATGTCATTGTTGTAAATTATTTTGAAAAATATTTTTTAACTTAAAAAAACTTATAAATTATGAATCATACGGATTATGCAATCCGTATGAATTATAATAACACGAAGGGTATTTTTAGAAGTTAGAAAATGGGCAGCTTATCCCACATTCTTTTACCAAAGCCCAATAACCTAAAAGGCCCTTTCTATTCTTACAATCCTTATTGCTAAGTTCACTCCCACCCTGTAAAAAAAAAAAAATTTCCTAAACTACCCTAACTCTTTCCCCTCCCCAACCCTCCCCACCATTTCTCCTTTCTTACTTACTCCTCTCCTCACCCCCTTGCCTTATCTTTAATTATCCTTTTCTTGGAAGCCTAATGACATTACCACTGGTGCATGCCATTATTACATATAACCCCCCCCCCTTTCATTGAACTTCTGTGAGAGTTTGAAGATTTTTTGTGTGTGTTTCCATTGCGTGTTAAAATCTTAAGCATGTTTCCATTGCGTGTTAAAATCTTGAGCATGTTTCCATTGTATGTTAAATCTTATACACAACAACAATGTGTTTATGTTGTGTGTTGAAATTTGATGTTCAATGAAAACATATTTTTGTTATGTATCCAAGACTTTTTGTAATACTCTAAGAGGTATTAACTAGAGCTTTACATTTTTAAGAGTGTGGATAATGAGGACATAAATTATTTCATTACTCAAGAATTTAATGTTTAAAGTCATACAACATTTGCAAGTAACATTATCATATACATATCACGAGGGTGATTCTTATAGAAAATAATACAACTAAAGCCCTACCAAATAACTAGCTTAAAAAGATATCAATACACAAAACACAATGTCTTCAGGACCACTTGTACGTCTTCATCCTTTATACCTGATCAATTTAGAACATGAAAACTAAACTAATAAGACAATGTCCTAGTGAGTGTTGTACATGCAACAATATAAATATATGTCCATGGAAGCATCATAAACATAAAATTTTTATTTAAACATATATAATCATAAACATAAATTGATATTAACTTTGGCATGCTTAACATTACACTTTTCCTCTTTTTTGTTTTACTACAAAGTATTGCGCTCAAAACTTTCATTCTTATGACATAACCTTGTACTTATATTTCTCTTTATTCCAAGGGGACTTTACCACTTCTTTGGGGGATAGGAAATGATGGCATTTTGTCTATCACCAAAGAGGGCAAGTCTTATGCATGCTTTACATTCTTACTCACATAGGTTTGTCTTTCATTGGCATTCGAAGGGGTTATTTTTCTCTCTTCCCAATGTAGACCTTTCACATTCATATATATATATATATATATATATATATATATAATGTGGTTCTATTCATGTGAAAAATATCATGTGACTTTGCACCAAAAGAAGACAAAATAATTTTTAGAAATAAATAAAAAGTTAACACCATTAATTAAAAAGACATAATTGCAAAGGAAGCACCGGAGCCCTGATGTGGAATCATGGATTGTTATTTTTTTTTTTTTACCTAGGTTAAAGACCATGGGCATCTTCCAATCCACTAAGTTAGAGACTTATTCTGCTTGCGATACACAACTGTTATTAGTCCAATTTTTTTTGCATATGGTGAAAATCAAACACGAATTCTCACTCTAAATAGATCATTCTTCCACATGTGAACCATTTTCAAAATAGGATAAAAAATTATTTGTGATTTATTTATTTATTTAATTTCATTAAACTTTAACTTTCAATGTTTTCTCTCCAAAAGTTGTTAGTACTCTCATTCTTTTTCTCTCTTATCCTTCTCGTTTATTAAGTATGTTAATAATTTTATCTTTGATCGAAGGTGAAGTGGGGTGACAAAAAAAATGAATGTTGGATTTTAGGTTCGAACATGGGTTTTATGTAAAGGATTTAAAAAGAAATTGGTCTAAATTAGACAGCGGATACCAGATTTTGGGCTTTTATCAAAGTAGCTTTTTGTTATGGTTTCGTTTTTATTTTTTCCTTTTTGTTTATTTTTTTATATAATGATACAACATTGGGATTTGACAACCATAGCAAGTATCCTCTTAATGTAAGAGTTTACCCCAAAAAAATTATATATCATACAAGCAAGCAGCTGTACAACCACATGCATATTCCGAAATAGAAACTGAAAACCCAAATAGTTGCTATAAGCAGTATTTTTTTCATGTTGCGCAGCTAAACTTGAGAATTTAGGTATCAAAGAATCAAAACTAGTTTGCTAAAATCAACAAATATAAATTTTCATTTTCTTCGGATCTCATACTCGATTTTGAAATTGATACTTATCCATCTCCTAATTATGGAGCTGCTCCATTATATTTATTCCAAACTTATGGTAGTCTGTACTTACACTTCATCATCATCAACAGTCCTATACTTTGTTCTGTGAGCTATTCATGATTTCATCATTATGTACTCAGATGATGGTCAATTGCATCTAGCAAAAGCGTAAGCAGAAACAACTAAGCAACAAACATATTTGTAATCATTTATAATATAAATATCTATACAGAGAAATTAGAAAGTACAGAATGTTCTGTACAAGTTCTATATTCATTTATCTTTATAAGCATCTTACTGAAGTAGTCTACCTATTTGAAGCAAAGGAAGAATCCAGCAAGAGAAAGTAAACAAATCTCAATCAGGTTTCTTGATTATATTTTGTATAACCACAGTCCTCGCTCTCCGTATCTGGCGACTGCATTTATCAGCATGAGCACTTAAACTCTCCATGGTTTCTGAAAATGTTTCTATTTTTTTCTTAATCTCGTCGATTGCAAACTTCATAACATCCTCATTTTTAATAGCAAAATCAGCATTCTGCAATAATGATTCAAGAACTACTTCCAATTTGTTGATAAGCACTCGAATGTTGTCCAGGTCCTTCAGTGAAATGTAAGTACCAATCTGCATTGAGCTGATCACTTCCCGTTGTCCCTTTAGAGCTTTCTCATAGCGCTTGAAGAGAGAGTTGCACCACTTTCCTACTGACCCTATTGGAACAGCCAATGCAGCAGCCAAGGCTGTCACAACCGGTGGCGCAGCAATAGAAGCTGCCACAACCGAGAAAATCAAGACAGAAACAAAAGCAGCAACAAAAATGGCATTTGATACTCTCTTCCATGTCTTGAGGGATTTCAATTTCTTATGGAGCTTTCTCTTCCTGATTTGCAATTTCTGCAACATCGATGCCTGCTGCGTGTAAACCGATTGAAACAACAAATAAAACTCTTCAGTAAAGGGGTCCCCGGCATCCTTAAACTTCTTAAGCTCTTGCAATGTCTTCACATAAGTCACCCCTTCAGCCCCATTTTGCACCTCTTCCTCAAAGTAGGTAACCACTGACTTGACTATCATCTGGTTTTCGCGTGCTTGCCTCAAGCATTTCTCAAGTGAGTTACAGAACTCCAATGTGTGGAGGCTATTATCAAAGTAATCATTCACCAAGGAGAACAATTCTGAATTTCCCCATATATCTTTCTTGCAATCCAAAATAACTTTGACTACTTCCTGGTTCATCTCAAGAAGACTATCAGTCATTTCTCTCAGTGAATCAAAAGATAAGGATCTGACCTCAACCCCATGAGCAAGGGAACTAATCACCCTTTTGGTATGCTCCTGAATGCTCACATCAAAGGATTGCAAGTTTGGATCTTTAACACAAGCAGCTTCATAGGAGCTCAAATCAGCAGCATACAGAGAATGGGTACTCATTTTAATGGGTGTCGGGGATTCAACACTAACCATCTTGCTTGATTGCCCTCCCATCTTGATAGCTCAGAAACAGAAAGATCAAATCCAGCTTCTAAAATTTAGGATCCAAAATATTTAAAAAAAAGGTCACTTTTCCTTTCCTCCTTTTCACACCAATCAATCACAAAACCTAAATACCAATCAATCACAAATAGTCCTAAGCCTCCGCAACTGTGCCCAAAATTAGTAAAGTTTCAGAAGTTTACAAGATTGGGCTCAATTGGATCCACGGCTAGCTAGACGAAAGAGGAAGAAAGATGCGTTGACTTTGGTTAGATCCAGCTGTATTGACTATAAACTATGAACACCCAAATGAAAGATGCAATTTTTATGGTTGGTTACCTGAGATTCAACTGAAGTTTCAGACTAAGTTGGTGTCATTCATTCTGATTCCTTCCCTCAAGAGCAGAAATAGCTACATATGGAGATTGATGCCCAATTGAGGAAAACTTGTGATACTCTTCAGAAACTTACTGCTCCAACTCAAGCTTTGATTTGGAAGAGGAAGAAGTGGTACTTAGATGTTGAGATTGTGTCTTGGATGGAAAACTAAGGTGGCTTCAATGACTTGCGAAGCTGCAGAGAGAAAGTCAAAGCAAACAAGGGAAGGAGGAAGTTGTCTTTGACTAGTATGCAGTGTTGTGTTGTGTGGCAAAAATGTTTTGGGGGGGACAATTGAAGACAAAATTATGAATAATGAATATTTTTATTTTTATTACTTTCTTTTTTCTAATTTATTGTGTTTTTTTGTGCATAATAATGAATTCATCTTTCTTCAAAAACAATTAATGAATTCATTACTATCCAAAAAAAAAAAAATGAATTCATTACTATTTTTTCAAACTATTTGAGTATAAAATTTACTGAAAAGAATATCACGCGAGTTTGACTTTTTAGTGTTTTTATTAGACTTTAATTTTAATATATTAATATTATTATTGTAAATATTTTTATATTGTCAATTAATTTATATTAATATTAATATTATCAGTTGCAGACTATGATTTTTAAAATGATTATTATAAATGTTAATTATTTTAAATTAAATTAAAATTTATTTATTGTTAACATAAAAAAGTTTGCATTACCGATCAATTAGAAATTATTATAAATATAAATTTTTAATTAATTATTTCAAAAGTAATAATTTTACTATATATGGAAATTGATAAGTAAACAATAGTATAAAAAAAACCCTTATACATTTAAGTTTTAAAACAAGTGTTTTTATTCCCCTTTTATGTTTCTTTGAAACAATAACTTATTTCTGTAACTTTACTTAACAACTCATTTTACCTTGTGATTTGTAATGGTCATTTTAAAATTTAAATTTCATTTAAAGTTTTTAAACACAAAATATAAATATAAAAAAAGCTTATTTAAAGTTGAAAAATTGTGTGAATTGATTTTATCATATTTATTTATCATAATATTTCTGTGTATTAATTCAAGCACATATAAGTTTAACACTTTCATATAAACAATGCAAGCAGATAAAAATATTATTTAAATTTATTTTTATTGCACTATATATACATATACTTTTCACTCAATTTCTTTTTGTTTCATAAGTTTATTTATAATTTTAATTTGATCTTATATATGCTTTCATAACTTTTCTCTTGTTCCTTGAATATATTTTCTTGGTCAAAGTTCAACGGCAGACTTTTTCTACGTGGAAATATAAATGAAATGTAATGAAAGTTGTAGAAACCAAGCTGGAAACCTCGGAGATGTTTCATGTGTTTCACATGACCGATTCAAATTGCCACTGAATCAACCATTTACACACTCGCATGATTGATGAATATAGAGAATCAGACGACCAAACGATTTTTAGATTTCAACCATTAGTTTAATTGTCATATGTCTTAAAAAAATGATCATACAATGTAAAATAGTCCTCTAAAAAATGTAAATAGTATTTTATTATTATAATTTAATTACTAAAATCAATGTTCTCATATTTAAGTTATACTCAAATACTTGGACCACATGAATGTGTATTATTAACAAATTAAAAATATTACAAAGCAGAACTTGAGCACGCAAATGTGTATTCTAATCTTTTTGTAAAATCTTTTTAAATTAATTTGAATAGACAATAACAGTATACATTTAAATTTGTTTTGTAATCATCCATTATTAAGGACATTTGATTTTTCAAAGGATCATAAAGTATCACCACCAACTTCCATCCTTTGGGTTTGTCAAGGAATTGATTATAAGTTTCAATAAAGATATATAAGTAAGTATATCAACCTATAAATTTGTTCAATCTAACTCAATTACATTTCAATAAATTGGATTGGGTTATTGCATTAAGTTTACATTTTTTCAATGAATTTAATTATTAATTAGATTGAATAATGAGCTATGAGTTTTAAGCTCAGTAAACTTAACCCAATCCAATTAAGTAATATAGATGTTATAATGAAATACAAACTGCCAGTGAAACATTATATCTCAAATGGTGAATCTTTTCTTTCATATTTGACTTGTGCAGAATAGAGTTTTTTATAAATTTTCGAAACTAAAAAAAACAACTCAAATATACGCAGAAATTAGATGCTGATTCGATGAAATTAGAGAGTGGAAAATATTATGCAGAAAACAAGCAGTTCCTGTTCAAATTCACGGTAAGAAATTTTAACATTAGTATAAAGTTCCATCAATTGCATTGCATGTACGTAAGGTACCATTAATCTTAATTAACATTCAAGATAGAAGATGTTATTTAAGATTTTGGTTGAATGTCAGCATCTCAAAATATTTGACACGAGTTTCATAATATTCTGAGGAATATGGCAACAAAGTGCTTTATAGGACCATACTACAACCCTTCTAAGAGCCATGCAGCAACCAAAGTTTAGGGAAGGAGAATAAATAACAGCATCCAGAGGCGCAAGGTTCCCACTACTATAGAGTCAGTCAGGTATCTGCTTCTTAACTTCATTCTTGAAAGACACCATCCTTTAGCCTAACAATACTTAACAGCAGCATCAAGTGAAAAAAAACCCCTTCAAAGTCAGCCAGAGACTAATAGCATGTTTATGAATCCGTTTAAAATGCTGCAAATGGATGTTCACATGTTGCAAAGCATCAAATGGAGAAGGAAAACTGTGTTCATTGGTGTTGAATGGACGTTTAGGTGTATCTCAACGTTTTAAACATACTCTAAAAAGCTCCCTTTGTAAATTAAATATGTAGAATTGATTTAGACTAAAGTCAATTAATTGATGATCTTGCTTTATTTAACTGGAAAACTAAGCAGCACTAAATTTGTAAAATACAATTTACAACTAACCAATTTGATATTCCTTGCTTTGCAACATCTGATAATTGTCTGGTCCACCTGTGGTGTATTTGATGCGGAATAAATTGAAACACCACGAAGAACAATACATGTCTCTAAGATAGAAAATCTCAAGCGATCACTTTGCTTAGAAGAATCTGATTAAATAAGGAGTCAAGAAGATGGAAGGGTTTTATTTGATTATTATACAACATTGCAAAATCTCAGAAAATAAATAATTGATGTGAAGGCATCTTCTAAGAAAATGTGTAACCAAAGGTTAAAGACCAAACTGCTCCAATAATATCATAATATGGCTATTCCTTCTTTGCTGAAAATTAAACAGCAGAAAGAAGCACATTCGAATATACCTGGATAGAATTATAGAAAGGTGTGTCGATTGTGCCCAACACCGTATCCACCACACGAGATCATTTGAAAACTCTCTAACTGAACACCATCATCCAAAGAGAGCTTTGTGGATTTAATGCTTGATCAAGTAAAACTCACCAGCATAGTTTGTGAGACAAAGTATTTAGCATCTTTCAAGTTTCAGAATTCTTTACAAACAGCTAAAGATAAAGATAAGAGTTGGCAAGACACTCTTTTGAACATACTACTTGATTAAACATTATTAAAAATCATAAGATTTATTTAGATCTCATACCTTTATTTAAGGAGTTTCACACATAATTTTATAATTTTCAAAATTGTGTTAGAATTTGTTGTTAACATTTATCAAAAAGTATAAACAAAGTAAACCCAATAATAGAAAAATATAGTAAAAGTGGAACGCATCAATAAAGGCTAAAAATTGCTTTCTAACTTGGAATTCTCGAACTCTTGTTTTGAATTCTTCCTTTTCTTTCTTCATCATGCTTGGCTTACTAGTTTTGATTTCAATCTTGAATTGATTCTTTTTTAAAATTTTCATTATTCTATCAACAAATCAATTCTAGATTTCAAGTATATATCACTGTCTTTCGAAAAATTGAAATTTAGTCAACATCAAAATGATGTTTTCAATACTTATAGAAAAAGCACCAAGTAAACACCAACACCTTGGAAATTAAGTAGACAACAACCCTTATTTGTGTACTTAGGAAAAGTTGATTCACCTTCCATCACTTAGACAACAACTCTTTAATTTATTTTAGCATTACCATCAACGATCTTTATTTGTGGTACACCAGTACACCAATAAACGTGGTGATGCATTCTAAAAATCCTTCTACTATCTAAATTGAATCAAGTTTCAACTTTTCCCTTATTTGTCCATTTCGTGTGCTGAGGTTCTTTAATTAGCTTTGTAGTATAAATAAACAGTCTTGTGGTAGAATAAATGGTATACAGATTGCAAGAGCTGCCCCACATGTACCCCACTTATTAATTTTTGCCGCCAACAGTACAGTTTTCTATAAGTCTTTTTTAGCCTGAGATGAAATGAATAGTTTTCATTCTTTTGTTAATGTTTTTCAACGTGCTTTGCGTAAACATGTCAAGAATAAAAGTTCTTCAGTCAAAACTCAAAACAAAATGTGCCACATGACAAGAAACATCCAATCAAGATTGAACATTACAGTTGTCTAGATCAGTAGATCCACTTTAAATATGTATCATGGGATTTCTACGAATGTGAGAAAATTCAAAAAGCACGTTGTGTGGAGGTCCTCAACAAAGCGGTTGCCTGTCTATTCCTACATGTATTACATGTGACCATATTGAGGCTATTATAAATACATTTTGACAAGATAGCGAAGTATACATTTTAACTTGTTAAGGGTTTCGGAGTTTTCAAGCTTTTAACAAGATATTATTGGTAAAACAAATTAGGAGAATAACGGAGTCATCAAATTCTCTATTGGCAATGTGTCATGTGAAATACTAAACATTGTTGCATCAACAAGCTGATCTTCTGTCGGAGCCACTCGAAGGAGAGGGTGCTGCAACTGCTTGGAATGAAACTGATTGATTATATTTTCCTTCTTTTTGAAGTTATCCAATTTATGGGCCATTCCTAATATTATTTGGAGAGAATAGATGTTTTGTCGTCACATGGCTAGGGGCATGATAAATGTATCGGTCGTGGGACGGTAAGCTTATGGAACTGGTATTGAGTATTGAAATCATTTTCTTGATCTAAATTATATGTATTTTAATAGAAGGAATCATGTTCGAGTTTAGTAAAATCATTAGGATTATTATGGATAATAAAATTTTCTCTCTAATTATTTAACGCAACTACATACACAAAACTTTAACTTGAAACTACTAATTAAGTTGGAACAACTGGCGTTAATTCATGGTTTATTGTGATCCTTTTTTATTCATCCATATACCAAAGGTTTACATGAAGGATGCCACAATGGAATTGCCCTTAGAGGTGAACTTGCAGTTGCAACAAGTGACATTGTCCTAGCATGTGTAAGGTACTTTGATTAACAATGAATTGGTAG
The DNA here is from genome assembly GCA_007407185.1 of Glycine tomentella. Taxonomy (NCBI): domain Eukaryota; kingdom Viridiplantae; phylum Streptophyta; class Magnoliopsida; order Fabales; family Fabaceae; genus Glycine; species Glycine tomentella. The sequence goes on from PYAF01005719.1 coordinate 15,715, forward strand.
AAGATGCTTACCGATATTGCTTATGGAGTCCATGATGGATGTGCGTTAGCGTGTACTTCACCTTAATGCAATGTGTCATTCCCATATCAAAAGAAGAAAGAAATAAAAAAATACCAAGCTCCACTGAACAATGAATCAGAGGACTATCATATAATAAAAAATGACAAAGAAGATGCTTTTTAAATGCACTGAAAGAAAGGTTAGGTACATTAATCTTAACATTCAAGATAGAAGACATAATTTAAGTTGAATGTCAGCATCTCAAAACATAAGATCCCAGTTTTATAATATTCTGATAAATATGGTGACAAATTGCTTTATGGTTGGCCACTTGGTCCTCTACAACCCTTCCAAGTGCCAGGCAGCAACCAAAGTTTGGGGATGGAGAATAAATAATAGCATTCAAAAGCACAAGGTTCTCACTACTACTCGAGAGTCAAATAGAGTCATCAGGTATCAGCTTCTTTCTTGAAATATACCATCCTTTTGCCTAACAATACAGCAACATCAAGTGAAAAAACCATTTCAAAGTCAGCCAGAGACTAAAGCTCCCTTAGTAAAACATGTGGAATTGATTTTGACTAAAGTCAATTAACTGATGATTTCGCTTGAAAAATTGTGCTCCGTTTACTGAACCGAAAACAAACAGTCACTAAATTATTAAATTACAATTTACAACTAACAAATTTGATAGATTCCTTACTCATCTGAATAGTCTTGTCCAGCTGTGTAGTATCTGATACGGATTTAAATTGAAACAGAACAAATACTCCAACAAACTTGTCTTTAAGATGGCAAATATCAAGCAATCGTGTTGCTTAAAAGAATCTCATAAAATAAGGAGTCAACTACATAGAAGGGTTTCATTTGATTATACTTAATTGCAAAATCTCAGATAATAATAAATAATTGACGTGAAGGCATCTCCTAAGAAAATGCCTAACCAAGGTTAAAGATCAAACTGATTGCTTCACCAGCCTCCACTATTATGCTGATTATTCCTTCTCTGCTAAAAATTAAACAGCAGAAAGAAACATGTTTGAATATATACCTACATAGAATTAAACACTGTTCGATTATCCCCAACACAGCATCCACCACACCAGATTATCAGCAAACTCTCACTCAAACTTTGTTTTGGTAGGCAAACTCTCACTCAAACTTAACACCAGGATCCAAAGACAACACCGCAAATGGAAAAAAACTAAAGCAAGCTCCAACTTATCACATGATATACCCTTTGTCAATTCAACGCTCGAAAGCCAGTTTCAGAGAAACATTTAGATGGCCAAGTAAAACTCACCTCACCAGTTTAATTCTTGGGAAATACTATTCAACATGCAGAATTCTTTGCAAACAGTAAAAAAAAGAAAAACAAACTGCATCCAAAGTTAATAGAGTTTAATTGATGTACCCTCTCAATTTCAGACCGAACTATATACGTTTTAGATATCTATGATCCTAAACCAACTTATCACCATATATTAAACCCATTTGCTAGTGTCTCTTAGGACCTTGGCTCATTAACTCGAGTTCAAATCTCCTCAAATATGCAAAGTAAACAATAGAACATAAAAGGCGGTCAACCGATCATACATCTTCATTCAATAAACTTATATACTTTTACTCAACTTAATATAGGTAAAAGGATATAATATAATATAATATCAAATTACAAATTAAAGTTATTATAATATTTATATTCATTAATTATACAAAATTGACGACTATGGCAGGTACATAGAAGAAGGGCAGGAGAGGCTATTATTTTATAATCCTTAGTTGCATTGCAATATGTAAATAAATGTAAATCCAATGATTTTCATTTCATAAAAAACTAAATATTCCTAAAACAAACAATTGTTTGTTTGTAAATTAGTGACAAGAACAATAATCTAGTTCTGCCTATAAGCAATGTAATTGGCTAAATCAATCAGAGGAGCAGCCTTAACAGGGTCAAACCCAACAAGCTGATCCTGAGCATCCTTGTTCAGTTTCGCAGCAAACTCCTTGGACTTATCAATCCCCAAAAGCTTGGGGTAAGTAACCTTATCAGCAACAAGGTCTTTTCCTGCGGTCTTTCCCAATTCCTGGGAAGACTTAGTAACATCGAGAATGTCATCAACAACCTGAAATAGTAGACCAATGTAGCGAGCGAATTTTCTCAATTTTTCGACCTCGTCGTCGGTGCCGCCGCCGAGGATGGAGCCGAGGACCACCGCGCCCTCGAGGAGCGCAGCGGTCTTGTGGACGTGGATGAACTCGAGGCGCTCGAGGCCAACGTCGGCCAGGCCCTCGGAGTTGATGTCGACGACCTGGCCGGCAACGAGGCCCTCGGAGCCGATCGACCGCGCGAGCTCGCCGATCGCGCGGAGGATACGGGGCGCCGAGGCCCCCCGGGTGGAGGCGGCGATGTGCTCGAAGGCGAAGGCCAGGAGCGCGTCGCCGGCGAGGACGGCGACGTCCTCGCCGAAAACCTTGTGGTTGGTGGGCTTGCCGCGGCGCAGGTCGTCGTTGTCCATGCAGGGGAGGTCGTCGTGGATGAGCGACATGGTGTGGATCATCTCGAGGGCGCAGGCGGCGGGCATCGCCGTGGACTCGTCCCCGCCGACGAGCTCGCACGCCGCCACGCATAGCACCGGCCTGACGCGCTTGCCGCCGGCGAGGAGCGAGTACCGCATCGCCTCGTGGATCTTCTTCGGCTCGCGGAGCGAAACGGCGTCGTCGAGGGCCTTGTTGACGGCGGTCGCTTTGGAAACCATGTAGTTCTTGAAGTCGAAGATTGGTGGCTTCTCTTCAGTCTCCACCGTGTTCTCTTTCGTCAGCACCGCAGACACCGAGAATGCTCTCCGTTTGGTAACGGTGACGAAGGAGGAAATGGGTAACGGTAACTTATTGACGCCGTGAAAGAAATGAAAGCTTGGGGATCTGGATCTGGATCTGGTTTGGTTCAAAATGAAGCTGGGGCGTGGCCATGAGTTCAAATTCACGGCACTCATGATGATTGGGTGGGTAAGGTTCTGTATGGGGGGGTTATATCATATAAAAAAGGTTAGGGATTAAGAAAGTGTCACGAGTGTGGGCTGATGCGTGAGAGATGAGACATTACGGTGTTGGGCGTGGCGTGTCGTAATGGAGAGAAATGAATGAGTCGATGAGTTACGAGGATAGGATCTTAGGATCTTAGGATCTTATGAGATTCAAGTAGCACGCACAGGGACAGGGCACAACTCAACACAACGCATCTATTATCGCGTTCCCGCACTTTGCTCTCCCATTTCCTTTATGCTGTGTTGTGTCATTTCCTTTCGGTGGCTCCTGTACTGCTATCCGATAACGATAAGATTATTGAATTGCATAAATTTTTGGTAACTCACTAACTCGTAATGGTGTAGTAGTGTCTGCCTATGCTTTTAATTGACGTATGCCTTGACGCTAAAATTGTGTTTGAGGTGTGAGATTAATTTTAGGGAAAATAAAGTATATCTTTAATTAAATTAAAAATTACTATTACTTATGATAATTTTATTGAATCTTATTTTAATCCAATTTAAAAATATGCCTGATATATTTTTCTGACTGGTTAATGATGTAATGAAAACGTTTTCATTGTTCCGTGGGTTGATATCATCAACTGTCGTCGAGAGTCAGCTCTGTACGCCTCTGCTCCGACTTTAATATGAGTTAATTACTTCATCAAAGATCAAACTTGATGGCTCCTTGTTCATAATCCAAATATATATAAATCTTGATGGCTCCTGTTTTGAGAGGTAACTTAGAAAGTCCTTTTTTTTAAAATGTAGAAAGTCATCCCCTGCCGTTCATAATTCAGTTTCATGAATTGTTTTTCTAGATATGATTTTCAAAACAGATATTCATGATTTAATTTTTTTTAAAAGATTTAAATTTGAAATTAGTCACTAGTTTTTCAATTTTGATCACTATAATTTTATTTATTTATTTTTAGACTTTATAAATTCACATTTTTCATTTTTAAGTCCTTTATGAGCAAAAATTGTCACCCAATTTTTTTTAAATTATGACATCATCATGACATTATCATGTATCATAATGGTGTTTCCAGATTGAATTGGATTGAATCATATTGAAGAGAAAAAAAAATTAAAGAATTTAATATTTTAGTTTTATTGATTTATCATCCAATCAATTTAGTTTGAAACTTTAATTCGGTTACTCTTATTAGAATCATTTGTCTCCATCTAGTCTTTCTCAATTTTGATGTTCTTTTTAGAATCTTCAGTGGAGTTGAATCTCCTCCTATAGGACAAGAGTCTTTTTAGAATCTAAACTTGTGCGTTTGGAGAATCTGCAGATAAATCCACGATGTCTGCTTTAGTCTTCTCGTCTATGGAGTCAATAATTGGTTCATCAAATTTTCCAATTAGATCATGTTAACATAATAGGACGTGTGTTGATTGTGTATTGTACATTTGTTTAGTAAATGTATTATTTATAAGTATTAGATTGTATAATTATTTGAACATCCTCCTTAGTTGGCTCTGCATTTGAGCTAGCCAATTGTGGGTCTAAAATTGAGATACCTTGGTGTGAAGCCTCAATACATGTTCAAAAGTGATATTACAACTTGACGTTAAATTAATGTACTCTATTAAAAATAGATTAAATAATTTTTGTTTAATTTGGGCATTATATTTTAAAAATAACTTCGTCAAACTCCAGATTTTTAAACTTTTGGATAAAATCAAAATCATTTATAACCTTCTTTATCACGATCCCACATTATAAATGTGGCAGAAGTAGTTTCATCACTGACGCTTAGTCTCAGGAAATACTTGCATTACAATTAAATATACATCCCAATTTTTTTAGAGCTCATTTATGCATATGAAATTTTGAAATAAAAAATGTATGTAGAATTAATTACCTTTGGGGTGACATGTGTAGCACATCTATCATAATTGTACTGTCCAGAGTTCGGAGATATTTTTTTGTTGTAACGACACGCAGTGTAATACCAATTGTCCTCATCAAGAAAATATTTAATAGTAGCCAGAAGAACAAAATTCAAATCTACAAACATATATTTAATAGCAATTAACAAATAATTATGTTGTGAAAACATTATTTGATATGACAAATTAATAAATTTACCTCTTTAGAATCTTGTATAGTTGTATATCACTGTTTTTGGTAGGGTACCTTCATTGATTGAATAGTAGCCCTTAGTGTAAATTTGAGAAATTTTCATCCAATGTCATCGTAGTTGTAGATTCTGGTTGTAAATGGCTTAATCTTTTAATAGGACTTTCGATTGTGTCAATCATGATTGATTTAAACTTAGCGACACTGGGAATGTTTTGACTGATAGTACTTCAAATGGTTAATTTATAATCATTTATATAACATTTCAAAGGAGTTTTTTTTTTTTTTTCTTGCATAGTAAAGAAAATCAATGAGTCAACTTTGCTCTCACCTCCCACTACCATTCATGTTTGCTAGTTAGGCAAAAAGAAATTCATAATTAGAACGTGCTTTAAATGCCGTCCATCAGGAACAAACGTAGGAGAAAACATTTGGTGACAAGATATTCATATGCATTTGAAGGTGGAAATGAGATATTCTTCCAAATTTAGATTTAGGGGAACGAAAGTCATGTGTTGATAATTGGTGGAGGCTAGGGATGGCACAATGGATTTGGCTCGGTGGACCAGTCTGTTTAGTATGTTAAAAAAGATGGGTTGAGCTGGAAATTTCAACCCATTTAAAGAAACGGATCGGACTAATTCGATCTGCAAAAAGGTGGGGCCAAAGGCGGGCTAGAGGCAGGCCAATTCGGCCCCCAAAAAAAGGTGGGCCACAGATGGGTCAATCCACTTTTTCTATTTTTTTATTTTTTAAAATAATTTTTTTGGATTTTTTTCTTAAAAATTAATTTTTTAAATTTTTTTGACAGGTTGACCCCTTTTTTGGTGGGTTGGGTCAATCCGGCCCATTTGGGATGAATTGACCCACTTTGTCATCATTAGTGGAAGCATTGACGGTTTTTTTTTCTTACGGAGTTGATAAAAAGTGACAAGGTGCAGTGACTATGATCAGAATACAGTGATACTGATAGTGACAAAGATGATAATTCTATGAAGACTGTGTCATATTTTTAAAATAAAAATAAAAACTCTTAGTGCATGACAAATAAGTGTATGTGTACTTTCTGTCTAAAAATTTTGCTAAAGTATAATATTGCTCTATTGATAAATAGATATAAATTATATGATTATTATGATTATAATTTTTTTCATTTTCCTGATATTCAGCGCACGATGAAATTATGTATATATATATATATAATTTTTAAAGTATCATTTGATTAACATGCTTGAATACGCATCAGATTGCAATTTTTCATATATCTAAAAAAATTAAAATTTATTTCATCTTATATATTTATATATAATTATAAATTCATATCAATTAGTACAGTGATTCGCCGTGCAACGCGGGTCATCAAACTAGGATTAGTCGGAAGATGTAAAAATAGAAGAGAAATGTTACAGAGTGTAAATGCACCGTATTGTTGCCGTTTGCCAAAAATCTATCGGTGCCAACCAACCAACCAGCTATGAAACCATCCCCCCCGCCCGAAATCTCTTCCTTCTTCGTCCTCTGCTCTTCTCTTCTCTTCTCCATCTTTGTACTTTTCTCAAACAGGTTCCTTTCCATTCAAATTCCCCCTTCCACTTTTCCTTCTCGTGTTGCTTTTTATTTTTTTCTAAATTCGCTGATCCCTTCTTCCTCTGCCTCATATTTCCCTTTCCTTCACCCTACCCTCGCTTTTATATCGCACGCTCATTTATTTGTTAGGAAGAGTTTTGTCGATTTATGTTGAGTTTTAATTGATTTGTTTAATTGTAGGAAACGGTAAAGTTAATATTTTATGCTCTAGGACCTTTCATTACTAGTGATATTGTGTTAATTATATCGGGTAAAAAAATAAAATGAATACTCTGCATTTAAGTGGTTTGTTTTGTATTGTTTCAAAGACATTGGACTCAGGAAAAAAATGTTATGAATTTTGAAGTGAACATTGAGCATAGTGCGTATTATACATTTTGAAGCATTTTGTGAGGTCTAAAGTTTGTTTCAGAAGATGAGTTGCTATACACTTTCTTGGTGCTTTTGGCTTAGGGTGTTAGTACTTAGAACCTACATTATTAAATAACTTACTTTCTTTATGTGAGTGGTTTCATTGTGTTTAGGCATTATACATTATAAGAATTTGAGTATTTGATAAAATTAGGAATTGGAGTATTTGATCTAATTTATAAATTAATTGATGTAATATATAATTATGCAATGATCGACTTAAATCTAAAATATATCCATCCATAATTGAAATTGAAATAATTTTATTATTATTATTTTCTTTTAAAGTATATATATAATTTTACTGTAAACTAAAATATTTCATTTTAAAATTCACTTTATTTATTTTTTTATTATACTTATGACATATAATATCATTATAAATCTTTAATGAAAATTTGATCAAAATATTTGGACAAAAATATTGGTCTTTTATGCATTTATTACAACTAATATTATTTCCATAATTACTTAATATTTCATGATTATGTCAATAAATAAGAAATTATAAGACTGACTTGATGATTAAAGAAAAAAAAAAGGAAAGATAAGAATTAAGAGTTTAAATTTTTTCCACTAACAATTAATATTTACCAAACACCAATAATGCCATAACAACACAACGATCACAATTCACATAAGTGCTAATGAAATATAAATTAGGGTAAATAGTTATTTTTGTCATTGAATGTATGGAGCGCTTGACAAATTCGTCCCCAGAAGATGAAAATTTAAATTATAATCTCGAAAGTGAAAAAAGTGCGACAAATCTATCATTCTATTAACTATCGTCCGTTACCGTTAATGAAAGAATCAACGTGGCACATTCCAGACGAATTTGTCAGCGTTCTACACATTTAGGGACGAAAATAACTATTTTTCAAAATATAATTTAATCTGCATCCTCTCTTCCATAACGTAACAAGCACTTAAAAAATAGAAAAGCAAACATAAGTTGAAACAAATATAATAATAAACATAAAAACATTGATTAATAAACATAATCTATCTATTATTGCTTTGAAATTTCTAAAGTGATAGTACATTACCCAAAATATGAGACTCAACTAAAAATGCATAACCATTAAATTAATCCTTAAAAAAATGAAACTCAACTTGATTTTATCATTGACTAATGTTGTCATAATCAAAATTTCAAAGCAACAAACAAATTATGATTATTATTATGTTTGTTCTAACTTATGTTTGTTTTCCTATTTTATTAAGTGTTTATTGTAATGTTATGCGTGCAACGATTAAAAAAAAAGGAAAAAAATTATATTATATTTTGTGTAAATAATCATTTCCTTCCCTGGATGTGTAGAGCGCTGACAAATTCATCTCTGAATGTGTCAAGTAGTCTCTTTCATTAACGGTAACGGATGGAAGTTAACGGATGAATGAATTTGTCATACTTTTTTCACTTTCGGTGACTAAAATTTGAATTTTCATCTTTCGAGGACAAATTTATCACTACCTTACATATTTAAGAATAAAAATGACTATTTACCCTATAAATTATCTATTAGAGATTAAAATAATAATTTCTTTTAAGTAATATTGATTTCATTTGGTTGCATCTAATTTAATTAATTTTTACATTTTAAATTATTCAAGATATTATTATAAATTATAATACTTTTAATAAAATTAATAACTTTTGGGTATTTACAATTTAATTTTTACACCTGTTTTCATACAATTTTATAAATATTTTAAATAAAATAGTATATGTAAAATTATAATCAAATATGTTTTTCTTGCTTTAATACTCTCACTCTTTCTATTATTTTGGAGAACTTAATTATAGTGGTATCCGACTATCTAGGAAAGCTTTTTAAAAAAATAAATATCAAATATAGAAAATTAAGATTTCCAATTTAATATTCCAATAAAATTTTAAAAAAATCCCTTGCCAAATGTCTCAGTGTTTATTTGTGTGGGTGGGCGGCATATAAAATAAATGTGAGAAGTCTTAACCATTTTTTAATTTAATCATAATTATTATACATAATTCTAGGATCAATCTCGAATAATTTTTGAATGATATTTAGATATCATTTCTCCTCTCTCTAACCATTCGTTTGACAGCCTTGAAATAAAGGAAAAATAGAGAGGAATATAATATTGAAGAAGTATGTATACACCCCCAAATAAATAAATAAAAATAGAGAAAAAAGAGTACAAATTAGTAGTATACACTCCAAATAAATAAATAAAAATAGAGAAAAAATAGTACAAATTAATAGTGTAAAATATTATTTTAAACTATTAATAATATTTTAAACTATTAATTTGTACTTTTTTTTTCTCTATTTTTATTTATTTATTTGGTAGTGTATACATGCCCAGAGAAGTGTTTTCTAGACCATATATAAGTTTTTGCTTCCCGTACTCTCATTATTGCCCCATATCTAGCATACTCAAACCCATATAAGTAAAACAACAGCAAATGCATTGGTCCAATTTTACGAACCGAATTATCTATTACTTAACTAGCCCAACACTCCCAAGTGACAAGGACTTGGTATCAAAACCAGAATTTGATGTTGAGGTTGGTATGAATTTTCAGTGCATGTAGATTAATGCATATTCTTCTAGATTAAGTGAAATGTGGATTAAGAATTTATCGTATCATTGTATAAATTTATGTTTGATATTTATATATAGGTAATTTGTTATTTTTATTTGTTTGAAATAAACTTTTACTATTCTAAAATTCAAGTTTATGATTCAAATTTACAGAACTCCCACGAATTTATATAGATTCTTGATATTGACAATCTTAATCCCAATGACTAAAGAACATTCCCCATTGTGATCCTCCAAAGCATTGGATCATGAACACACTTCATTAATGACATATGCTGCAAATCAAGGATTTGCCTAAATAATTTTCTCATCGCATGTATTGTAACACAAGGGATTCCGTCTTGACTCCAAAGGATTTTTTAATAAATTTTTTTTCGGTGAAATGATTTTTTTATAAGTAACACACTAACTTGAATATCAAAAATCTCTGTAGGTATTGTTGGAATAATGGCATTTAAGTGATAGGTTGTTGTTTAACATTTGATTGCGAATTTTTTTTAAAAAAAAAATCAATGTTTTATGTTTAACAATTTATTCTTCAACAGTTTTTATTCGGTTTAAAAGCCTTCTTCAAATCTATTGCAACGGAACAAAACTATTTCACAATATATAAGGAGTAAGCAACGTGAAATTAAAAACACCCAACAACTTCTTTTCTCCACCTTCCATATTTTCTCTATATTTTTTAGGCTTTGTGAGGCTCCATCGTGTTTTGGTCTCGAGTGCACGTTCAAACACGTGTTAACTTTGGGAGCAAAACCGAATTTCTGATTCCACTCAAGATCTGCTAGAGTTTTGCTTTCAAAGACAATGGTCATGACGCGACATTTCCTTTCTTTTTATAACTTTTCCCTCCTATATTTCCAACAAGTATTAATTATTAATTTTACTGAAACTTGCATCATACAAAGTGTAATGTAATATGTTTTTTAATTTATAAAAAATGGAAATAGGGGTATTACATATGAAAAAAAAGAACTAATGAAATTCCATTTAACGTGTATGTTTGGATAAGTTTCAAAAGGACAATTTTAATTTTCTTTTTATATTTTTCTGAAAGTTGTTTTGTTTTAACTTTTAAAATTCATATTCAGACACTTTTTCCCAATTTTTTCCTTTTTCTGTAAAAATTATCATTAATTATCATAAAATTTTCAAATCTATGCTTAGTTAAAAACACATTTTTTTTTCTTCTTAAAATAAAAGCAAATATGGAAGGAGAGCGCAAACTTATGACAATGATCACATGCCCCGCTATGAACTATACCATCAATATTCATGCAATTGTAATTTATTCTGACATACAAGAATGTGTTTCATAAAAAGAACCTATAGATTATGTATGTTGAATAAATTAAAATGATGATAAATGCAAACACATTGAGCTTTGACGAGTGCCGATAATTATAAATAACTAATTATTATGCGCAGCCATTCTGCAATTACGATGAAAGTGACATTAGAAAGGTAGTGTTAATCAGTTGATCTCATGGGAATTGTTTTCATCGTTTGAGTGTTAATTTGACTAGAAATTCTTTCGTTAGTTGGTGCTTGAATCTAGTTTGAAGACATAATAGTGGTCTGAAGAGTTGGGGGAAAGTTGTTTCTTGTGTGTACTGCCTTGCGTATAAGGATTAAATTAAATACCATTTAATCTCCCTATTAATATAATTTTCTTTTCTTATTGCTAAATCAGAATTTGATCCCATCTCATCCTTCCTAAATGGGGGAAGGAACAAAAATCAAAAGATTAGATAGAATAATGATGTCCATGCAATTAGAAAATATTCAAATCCTATTCAAATTTTATTAATTCAAACTAACAAATAGTAAAATACCATTCCATTTAGTTCCCTTGTATCTTATACCACAAGTCCAGATCTGCAGAAAATGGACGAAGGGTTTTAATTTACGCTAAAATATAATTTTCGTGATTCTATTTTCTTAAATTTATATTTTTAGTTTTCATATTTTTTAATTGATATATTTTATTTCACTTTTAAAAAGTTATAATTTTATTCTCCTATTTTTAATTGACATTTTATCTTTTTTTTAATTCATAATTTTAATTATTGTATTCAATTTTAAACATTGATATATATATATATATATATATGTTGTAAATGTTAACCGATAAATATTTGTTTATTATACAAATGAAAAATGTATTTTTTAAAATTATTTAATTATTAACAAGCTTAATTTATCATAAAAATAATTAAAAAAGTACAAAGTCAACCGGTTTGAAATTTTTGAAATTGATTAAGGACTAAAATTTCAAATTTTTTAAAAGTGGGTAAAAAATGTCTCAATTAAAAAATAGTAAAACTAAAAGTATGGATTTTTTAAAAATAAAAAATAAAATGTCTTAATTAAAAAATAAAAAGATTAAAATCATAAATTTTAAAAAATAAGAGACAAAAATTACATTTTAATCCTTAATTATGCAAGAATGGAATTAAATAATTGCGGGACCACTATTAGTGCTGATAATTTTCTTAGCCAAAAATAGAGAGGAAAAAATCAATCACAGAAATTAGCAACTCATATTTAAGATTAGATTTAATTTATTCACACAAGCATTCAGATTCTGGAATGTGGTAATTAAGAACAATATTTCATCCGTATTCCATAATCAAGGAAGTGCACTTAATTTGATTAGTAATGTATGGCTGAAAATCTCAATCGGAATAATACTAAGCAAACTAAATGAAAGTTGGAAGATTGGAAACAAGTGAAAGAGGTGTTGGCCTGTTGGGATAAACATGACACAATTTTTTTTAAAGCTTTTGTAACCGTTAACTGAAATTTAAAGCTAAGATTAGTTTACTCAAAGTTAAGATCGCACTCAATGAATCTAATCTGTGCCACGCGTATCTTCTTTAGTATATCCTTTCCGTTTTAACAAATTTAAAGTAAGCACGGAACCTCTGTTGCCAGCATACATAACTGGAGCAAATCTCTTTGTCTCTCTCCTCATTTTGTTACTTCACCCTGGCTCTATTGTCTTCATCCTTATCCTTGATTTTTCAACACTATATATGTACCACTAATTTTATCTTTACTTTGATACTTTAATACGATTAACTATGCATATCTCTTGTTTTGCAAGCTCTCGTGATCTTATCTTATTTCACTTAAAACAACCATGTCTACTTGTGCTACCATAACAATAATCCCATGCTTTCCCATTTAGAAATGAAAAAAAAAAAGAAGCCAAAAACACCATACTACTTTTGGCTTGAAAATGACGTGTGCTATGTGACTGAAAAATGTGAACAAAATATCTGTTAATTTGTCAACTTTATTACATTGTGCCACATTTATCTTTATTTTAATATAATTAACTCTAGTAAAGTTGAATATATATACATATATATATATATATATATATATATATAAAATTCACTTACTCCAAAAATAAATTTTTTTCCATTGTTATCATTTATTTTTTTAATGTTTAATGATTGTAATAAGTAATTAATCTTAATCATTACATCTTAAGAAAATGAATAATATGGATAATAAATAATTTTAAAAAGTTATTTTTTGGAATATATATATATATATATATATATATATATATATATATATATATATATAGCTTTGCAAGCTCTTATCTTAATTATTTCACTTAAAATAACACTCTAATATTGTACACCAGAATGCCACCTTCCCCTTAGAAATGGAAAAATAAAAAGCCCAAACATTTACGTTTGGTTTGAAAACGATACGTGTACTGGGTGCTTGGAAAATGTATACAAAAGTCTATCCTAATCAGTGTTCCTTAGCTCCTGACACTTTTGACAGATTCTCCTCCTTCACCACTTTCTATCTTTCTTCGTATGATGCATTGAACCCGGCCTCGTTCCACCAGTAATAGAGTCTTATTTTTTCAGCTGTTTTGACTAAAGCATCTTTGTCTTTGATGATTATTGAAGAAGGAACTTTAACCATAATAGGTAAATTTCAATCTTGTATATATAACTCCTCTTCAGAAAAAACTGCAAATTCGCTTATACACGCATTTTGTGGATTTTGGTTTTTCACATTATCACGTGGCTTATGGATATAGCTAGGGCATCCAAATTTTCCTTTCATTGATGATATATAAAGAGTGAATGTAGAATATATAGTGATGTCATTTAATCAGGTGTAGTAAAATAATTGACTGCTGTAATAATTAATTAAAAACTCCTATTCGAACTCATTCCTAATTAGCTAACCGTCTAGAAAAATTTAGGCTCAGAACTATCAAAATTAAACTCAAAGACTTAATTAAAAATTTGATGAGTTGATATAATGATTAAATGTCTTACGCTCATATATTGTGAGGACAATTTATTAAGTAGAGAATTTTATGTACGATTCTCGCTGTGTAATTTTTTTATAGATTAATAACAATTATAATATCACAAGTGAGATTAGTCTTTTAATTCAATAAACTGAAAAATTATAGTTAGGAAAAAAAAATTCAAGACTTAAAAGAATTTGAGCTTAAATGTTTAATGGACAACATTAACACATAGGTTTAAGCATTATAGAAAATTGACAAAAGCAAATGTAATAATTGTTAAGCATTTTGTTCTTTGCGCGCGCATGCATCATATTATGTACTTTATTTTAATATGTTTTTAAAAAAATAAAAATAAAAATGCTTGCTATAGTATTTTGTTTTTGTTGTTAAAAAAAGTGATATTCCTTTGAATGGTTAGGGCATGTCTAAGTGGTTGGAACTAATGAGATCGCTTCTCAAATCTCAACACATAGTTTGGTATGAATCAATAGCAAGCTTACGTACGCGTGGGACGTGGATAGAATAAGTGGTTCCTGCAAGTCCACATGGGACAATGACACACATTTTAGGTCTTTAGGTTAAACCCATGTGCCTCTCTTATGCTTGTACAACACCCACTCTACGGCCTCAACTCCCTGTCCATAACTTTTCGACTTTCACAAATTACTAGTTTTCTTTAAGTATTTTTTAACTACACTTAAAAGTTAGTACTTTTTTATTTCACATTTTAATAAATAATAAATATTTTATTGAATTTATTAACAACGTTTTAAAGATACTGATTTATTTTTTATAATAAACGGTAAGCTTTTGTACAAAAAGATTAAATTTAAGAATAAAAAAAATGTAACATTAGCCCATGTTTTTTCTAAAAAAGTTTATATTAAAATAAAAAAATCTTTAAAATTTAATACAAGGAGAAAGAAGTATAGACTATAGAGAATAGACAAAGAAGTGGACTATGTTTTCATTGAAATTACAAGCAAACTTGGCCAAAAAAGCGGAATCAATTTCTTTAGTAAATGGAGAATAATTATTCATAGAATGCTTATTTCTAAAGAACACCAAAAATTTTCTCCATCAAAGAAAGAAACGTTGGAAAACTCAGATATTCAGTACTTACAAGTGGTATAGTAGGATAGAGCCTTTTGTTTTATTCTTTGTTTTGTTTAATATTTTTTGCTTTAATATTTAATCTTTTGGCCGCTAATGCCTAATGGATAGAAAGGTGATGATGGATAGAGCTAGTACTAATATGCCTTCAAACTTGAAAGATAAGCTTGTTTGGATCCTTGCATTTATTAGAGAAAATGATCGATATGACCTTAATTAGAACCTAAAGAAAATATATCATGAAGAAATGGTCATGGATATGATATTGGAAATTAAGCAAGAGAATTCGAGACAAACTTTTCATATTTCTCGCAAATCCAGTTCAATCCCACTAGCTATAGCTTTAAGCTAGCTCACCCGTATATCGCGACATATTAGGATAGAGATGGATAACACTAACATAAGGAAGGACAGACAAAGCGGACATGCTTTCATTTCTTGTCTAGCATTGAGCATTGATTTTCAAATATTCCATAAAAGGTTGACTAGATTGTGGCCAAGTCTTACTCAGTTTTGTTTTGCAGATAGAGGCCAAGACTAAGGTAAAGATCAGAAAAAACAAATGTAAAAGAAAATACAAGTTGGTGATCATGCATGACCCACCCGGTTGTTCAAGTTGTTGTTTGGTTGTTTAATTTGCACCATAGTTTAAAAAAAGAGAGAATAAAATTAACTTAAGTAAGAGTAAATTGTTTATTGTTGTTGGTATGCATCGGTTGCATGATAGAGAATCATGTTTCTTAATTAAGTGATGAAATGTTAAATCCTTTATTTGTGTATATGAAAAATATATATTGAAAGAAGACAATTCTCTAATTAAATAAATTTTAATATCTTGAATAATTAGTTATTAATTCATGATAAGGGATACTTGAGTTTACCCAAAAAATTACTTATTATTATAAAATTTAACATAATTATTAGATAACTGAATCATATAAATATATTCATTAAGGTACACTTTTTTTTTTATATAAGTTAGTATGTTAGAATATTAATTTAGTTAATTGAGGGAATTGAACCCCAATTTTTCTCATCTTCCATTCTTTCTTAACCGTTTCTTGACCGTTAGGGAAAAAAAACCTATAAACAAGGAATCAAGGTATCCATTTTTTTTCTTAATTGAAACGCTTACATAAATCTTATGTAATGCCTACACTATGATCAACTATGACTACTGGTTCAATACGTAACGCGTTTGTTCTCACGCAATTTCAATACATTTGTTTTATATTCTTGTCAATTTTCTGTCTTTGAATTAACTACTTCTATTTATAGTTCCTTGCATTATCCAATTACTTTTCATTTACATTATTGCATCCTCTTTAATTAAATTAATTTGATTTATTTAATTTCACGCATTTCCATTTTCCAATGAAGGTATTCACGAGGTAGGTGCCACGTCAACAATGATGACATTCCAAATATCTTTGTCTAATACTAGTTGACTCGGGTTGGAGGGAGGGATGCGGTGAAGACAAGAGAAAAAGGAAACAAAATGAAAATCAGAAAATTTTAAGTTACGTGATATAAAAGAAAATGAAAGCAGAGAAAAAAGAATAAATTATCTTTTCACCGTTTTGGTTATACAAAAAATGAAAAATAATTATATCCCTTAAAAGAATACGAAATTTATATTATGATATTATCATCATTAATTATTTCATTCTTATTTTTTAGTATATTTTATTAATTAAAATAAAATCAACCTTAGTTTTATCACGTTTTGGCACGGGTACTCTACCATACTGTGGGGTGGGCATGGATTGGATTTTTAAGAATCCAACCCATATCCAATTCATATCTAATTAAATGGATTGGATTTTAAATCCATATCCATATTTTTTTAAAAACAAACTAGATTTAAGATCCAATCCATTTAAATGGATATGGATTTGGATATATCCAATTTATATCCACTTAAATGTTATAAGATTTTTTTTTTTTACAAATTTTAGTTATTAAATACTAAAAAGTGAAAATTTTGTATATGTCCATTGAAGAGCTATTTTCAACCGACCATGGTCAAAACTATTTTTTTTATCGATATTGGTTAGTGTATTTTTGACATACCTCAACCAAAGCAATTTCGACAGATATCAGTCCAGATATTTTTAGTCCGGCATCAACCAAGACTATTTTTTTGCTGACATTAGTTAGTGCATTTTCAGTCGACATTGGTCAATGATGTTTTTGGTCGATCTTAGCTAGGGTTACTTTTTGGTAGAGGTCGG
>PYAF01005719.1:43043-62102 GCA_007407185.1 Glycine tomentella
ATATATTATAATAAATGTTGGAAAGTGGTGCATATAGAATAATTAAAGTGGTGCATGTAATTGAGAATGATTTATTTAAGGATTTTTTATTTTTGTTGTATACAATTTTTTGAATTAATAATATATATTATAAGTGAAATTAGTTTGTGATCTAATAAATTGAGAAACATCATTATTTTTTATTCAAAATAAAAAAAATTATCCAAGATTCGAATTTTAATTAACTTTACATATAGAATAAACCTTATGTCAAGAGAAAAATATCATATTGTATGGGGTCACAATTTTGATAAGATTAATCATATTTTAAGATGAAAAATTTCTTATTAATTACACGGTAAAAAATAATGATAAATAATAAATAATAAATGGTACAGGTAAACTAGGAATATGGTGCATTGAATTAAAAAAATATTAAATAAGGTTATCCACAAAAGCACATAGTTGTCAGATGAGTCATCGCGAAACTTGCAATGTCTCAAACCTAATCCAGTGAGACATGGACAGCCCACAGCTGTAGCCCTCTTCGCACGTGTCACGCCCGAAGCCCTAAACCCAATCCAACTCACACCACCTTCCTTGTGTTGCTTTTTTCTCTCTCTCGTGCTTCGTTTCAATTTCAATTTTCAACCCCTCAACTCAACAACAAAACTTCCAACTAAGTTCCTTCCACGCTGGTAGAGTTTCCAACACAACACCAGCCTCAGTCATAAGTTTGTGGAAAATAAGAAAACAACATTTTACTGTTGTTACCGTTCTACGGTTCTACCTTTAGAAGAACAATCTCAAACTCAAACACAACACAAGAAGAGTTGCTTCGGTTTTTTCTATAGCAATAGTACAAAAACTACTACTGCAACCACATCAAACCAAAGAAGCATAGTGTGGAATTATTGACTTAAGAAATTTGAAAACCACTTTGTCCCATCCCACTTGGACTTCCACCTCACCCCTTTTTCTCAACGCCATGAAAATAGGTCAGGCTCTTTCTTTCTCCTCTCTCTCTCTCTCTCTCTCTCTCTCTCTCTCTCTCTCTCTCTCTCTACTTTTCTTCTTCTTCTGTGAATTTACTAAATTACCAATTGCTCCAAGATCCGTGTTTGAAATTTGTGCTTTACTTAATTAGTATACTATTCTTCTATTTATGTATCTCTTACTCTTCCAATTTTCTGTAACGTGATTTCTTGCTCTTTCTGCTTCTAGTACTTCGTTTGGTTTTGTTTTTATTCTTTAATTAGTTTATTCTTTAGTTCTTAAGAACTAGCTAGCTGGTAAATAAAAAATAAATACTAGATAAAATCTTTTTTGGTGAATGATAAAATATTTCGATGGAATCTGAATTGTTTTGTTTGTAATTATTGCTTGCTGAGGAAAGTACCTTTTTGTGTATGTCTGTGCGTCTGTGGCATTCTCTAAAAGAAAATCGAGGTTATTAAAGGGACTTGCTTGGTGCTAATGCTTATTATGCTTTCTGCGATTCTCACCAATTTTACCAAGACTTATTTTTGATATATAGGGTTAAAAGTTTTTGTGTGGTTTAGTTTGGTTTGTGGATCTAAAAGTGGAAGGGAATTATCATGTAGGGTAAAAATATAACATCATCTCATGGATAAGATCCTAGGCGTAAAGGGGAATTTTTGCCTTTTTTTGAGTAGGTTTAGTGAAGATTAAAATATGACTTTTTAAAAAATAAATAATTATATAGCTGAGAGGGACATTTCATATAAATATATATATATATATATATATATATATATATATTTGTCTGGAACTGTGCTGTTTCCATTTCACTCTGTTCTGAAAAGAATAATAGATTGATCCAGAAAATCGAAGAGCATCGCGATGATGTCAAGATAGATGGGTGATAATATAATATAATAAAATACTGGTTTTAATTTGTGCCATCTAACAAAGCTGTAGCCAAGAATTACAATTGCATATATTGGATTTGAATAAGCCTCATTAGGTGACCTAAAACACGATTGTCACTTGATACATAATAACCTTGTATTATAATTTTGGAATGGAGTGGCACTGGACTGCTGTGAGATTCAGATAGTGGAGTTGTATTCAATAGTAGCCATCGTGGCCACAATAGTGGCTAAAATAGTGGCTTTTCGTGTGCTATAGAGGTGCTATCATGGTATACTATTCAAAAACCATTTTTACTCCGGGAGTACCGTTGTTCAGGGTTTTGTTGGGTATATATTCCACATGTTACCTCTTTTTGTCCTTTGTTCCTTCACACTTTGAAACTTTTTTTTTTTTCATGAGTTATGTTCTTCTTCCTTTAGACTTCCTAGATTGCATTCTGTTCATTTCTATCTAATTTGTGTTCTTTTTCTATTAATTTCACAAATATATTATATTTTTTGACTTCACTACTATGTCCTTATTGCTCCTATGTTGATGGTGTGTATGTGTGTAAACTGACTTATTATTTATCATGCATTTGTTTAATTTTGGGTATTTTGTTTTGTTTTGATTATTTATGTGTGTAGTATATATATTTGTAGTTCGTATTACAACATTTAAAATAGAGGTCATTCTGGTATTTCTGGAGTTGGCAGCTACGCATCGCCATCCGGGATTGATAAAGATAACTATTATTCTAGATTCACATAACTGAAATTGCACTTATGAATATACAAACACACATAAATATATAAATATATGCGTAACTGAATAATGTTATCCTTCTGTCTATTGCTTTCTGCTGCATTCAAGGTAATTACTCGTGGGCATCTGGACATGTTTATCTTGTCTCGTCTCGTCTTTCATGCTTTCTTTCATGTGAACTGGAACCGAAATCGTCAAATGTATTGCATGCAAGGATACAAGTTCATTATCTCTTGTCCATTAGTTAAATTATGGTTATGCACTAAGGACTCAGTATTGCAGGGAATATATTAAAGTCTTCTTTTTATTAAAGAAAAAATGTGGAGCTTTGTTTCTTGAATTTTGAAGTTAAGCTTTCTCTATCATGTTTGTAGTCAAAAAATCATTATGTAGTATGTACTATTTAATCAAGAGTACAACTCGATGGTTCAACTGCTCTAGTATTTTTTAAGATGCTTGATCCTAAGATTGAATCCCTGACCCCTAGGTCACTCTACCTCACTTTAGCTTATCGTTCCCCTCCCCAAACACCCCTTTTGTTACCACCAAAGAAAAATGTTAAATAAGATTTGTTCTTTGTTATTTATCCAGTGTAGCAATTTTTTTGCTAGTTAATGGTTGAATCCATCTAAGTTATCATCATCTCAAGATATTCAGCTAAGTTACAAGAGCATCAATTTTCCAACTTAGAAATGGTTGCTTGGGTTTGGCTAGAAGAGAGAACTGGTAAACAGGTAGATGGAAATAAATAAATAAATAAATAAATCCAAATTTCATCAATTGAAGAGTAGGCTGGTCACCCCCCTTGTTGTAAATTTCTTCCATTTGTAAAAGCAATGCTTAATTACTTATTTCTTTGGTGAATGAAGCACTCGGAATAATATTTTAAACTCCTTTACTTTATAATTTTGCAGTAGATTTGATAGTTGCTACTATTTAGTCTAACAAGTGTATTGGCATCTAACATATATTTTTGTATTGCGTGTGTTTTCTGACATTTGAATCTATTCAACCTGATCTTATGACCTCCACAGATATCAGCAATTGATCAAAGGTAGTTTTGTTTTTGTGGCTCTGCGAGGGGAGTGATTCTGAACTAAAATATATGGGGGCTGGGGAAGAGAGTACAGCTAAATCTTCTAAAGCATCTTCGGCAGCTCAGGTTTTTTACCTACTATCTCCCTGCTCTTTTCTCTTTTCCTTGTCCTTTCTCTCGCGTCTCCTTATCTTCTCTGTTTACTTTAGCAGGAGACACCAACAGCACCTGCATATCCTGATTGGTCAAGCTCCATGCAGGTAGTGGAATATATGATGTTCATCGGGAATATATGTTGATAACTAATGCATGTGCTTCTTATTTAGGCCTATTATGCTACTGGAGCCACTCCACCTCCCTTTTTTGCCTCAACTATTGCTTCCCCAACACCCCATCCCTATTTATGGGGAAGCCAGGTAAATGTAGTACATAATTTGGGATATTATATGCTATTATACTTTATAGAAGTGAATCTTCTTATTTTCAATTTTGTTAATTTTTCCAGCATCCTTTGATGCCGCCATATGGGACTCCAGTCCCATATCCAGCTATATATCCTCCTGGTAGTATCTATGCTCATCCTAGCATGGCAGTGGTAAGCCACTTTCTCACTCTCTAATCCCTGGAAAGCCTCTTATGCCTGAGCAGAAAAGGATGAATTTCTCATCTGCTTGTAGGCGACTATGTATGTCCACTACCTTTACCATAATTGGGCATTTTAATTCACAATCTTTCCTTTTTAATCATTATGCTAGACTCCAAGTATTGTCCAGCAAAGTACAGAGATTGAAGGGAAGGGAGCTGATGGAAAAAATCGGGACTCGTCCAAAAAATTGAAAGGAACTTCTGCAAATACAGGTTCCAAAGCAGGAGAAAGTGGAAAGGCAGGCTCAGGTTCAGGCAATGATGGCATATCGCAAAGGTTTGGCAAATATCTGGTTAATTTTAGATCTTTTGTTGTTTCTTTCTGAGTTTCTCTTCAATTTGCATTTCTAATATGGATTTCCATTAAAAAATTATTAAACAGTGGTGAAAGTGGTTCAGAGGGTTCATCAAATGCTAGCGATGAGAATACTAACCAACAGGTATGTAACAGATTATTATTAGTAACTGTGCTTTCACTCGCTTTTGAAAATAATAACCTTGCTGAAATCTAAATGGGGGCTCTTTTTCCTTTTACAATTATCTGTCTTTGTTTTTTGATGTTCACAGCTAAAGTCTGAATTGAAATGGTTTAATTAAAAACATGTCAATCTTTTTCTAAACTGTTTTTGGCTTTGGTCTGATGACTTCTCCATAGGAATCAGCTGCAAACAAGAAGGGAAGCTTTGACCTGATGCTTGTTGATGGTATGCATCATATCCATTCATGATTATCTTTTTTTTTCCCCTTCTCAATTGCTGAGGTGAGTTGACATTTGCATCAACTTTTCAGGAGCCAATGCACAAAACAATTCTGCTGGTGCCATTTCTCAATCTTCTGTGCCTGGAAAGCCTGTTGTCCCAATGCCAGCAACTAATCTTAAGATCGGAATGGACTTATGGAATGCATCGTCTGGTGGTGCTGAAGCTGCAAAAATGAGACATAATCAATCTGGTGCCCCAGGAGTTGCCCTTGGTGATCAATGGGTACAAGTAGGAGTCCTCCAGTTGTTTTTTGAAGAAATTGTTCTGAGCATGTTTTGCTTAGTGTGATGATTATTTTCCATCCTTATGCGTAATTACGTATACTAATATATTTTAAAAGAAATGCTTTTGTTGATACAATACATCGTGTTCCCACATATGGACATCCATTATCATATCTCCATCATTGCATTTTATGTTAACTGCCTATACCTGACCAAGCCTTGGTTGGAGGGGGATTGGGGGAAAACAGGGGGTCTTAAATACTTGAGTTAATAGACTCTATTGACTAAATTATCTTTTGTTTAAATACTTGACTTTATTGGTGTTAGGCTTATTTACTCTTTTGGTCTCTCTACTATCATCAAAATTCGATTTTGGTATCTCTTTTTTTTATGTTAATTTGGTCCCCCTATTATTTTAATTATGCATTTTTCTTTCATCCGTTAATTTGATGATATGAAAAATTTAATAGATATGCTGACATGACACTCTCCTCTGCTCCCTTGTAGCATGGTTATGCTGACATGGCACTTTCCTGCATAGTCATATCAGTATTTTCCATTAAATATTAGACATCAAGCTAACAAATGGACCAAAATTGTACAATTAAAATAGTGCAGGGAACAAATTTGCGCAAAAAAAAAAAAAAAACGAGGACCAAAGTCTAATTCTGAGACTAAAAGTGTAATTAAAATTAAGTCTTGGTTTTATTAGTCTACTAACTACTGTAAATTAGTTATTGTATCCCTCCCCTCCCCTCCCCTCATTTGAACCTAGTGTAATGGCTATGCTTGATTTTGGTAGGATGAACGTGAGCTGAAAAGACAGAAGAGGAAACAGTCGAACCGAGAGTCAGCTAGGAGGTCAAGGTTACGCAAGCAGGTGACTTTCTAATATCTATTTCATACACCCTTGTTAGTAAAGAGACTAGAAGTATCCTTTAATTGTGTCATATTTGGAGGATAGAGCCTAGAAGATATATTATTTGACTATGCATATTCATACTACCAATTTACAAAAGAGAAAAAAAAAATGATGTGTTTTACATTTCTTGTACCAACCAGGCTGAGTGTGAAGAGTTACAAAAGAGGGTGGAGTCGCTGGGAGGTGAGAATCAGACTCTCAGAGATGAGCTTCAGAGACTTTCTGAAGAATGCGAGAAGCTTACATCAGAAAATAATTCTATCAAGGTAGATTTCTCTTACCATTCTGCCTTCACAAGCATTGGTCCTTTATTTTTTTTTTGTTGTGAGCAATTTATATGTTGACATGTCTCAACTCATGACTTCAAATCTTATCTTCTGAACATAATTGCTTTAAACAGGAAGAGTTGGAGCGGTTGTGTGGTCCAGAAGCAGTTGCTAACCTTGGATGAGAAAGCAGCGCATTTCAGTTCCTCAATTTAGTGTTTGATGGTAACGGCAAAATTTGATAGATTCTTAATTAAGACGAATCTGCAGCTGGAATTTTCTTATCAATGGCCAGGTCACTTAATTGAGAATAGGATATAATGTTTTTTCTTTGTTATACTAATTCTATATCATTAACCCTCAATTGTAATTGCCCTTGTGATTTTACATGTCATTTGTTTCAAATATTAACCAGTACCTTAGAATAGAAAATGTAGGCTACTTGATCACTTTTGTTCAGAACTTAGTTTTGCAAGTGATGTTAAGAATCCTGCTTCAACTTTTCAAATCTTTCCCTAGTTGACTATGGAATCATTTTTGTTCTACTTTACGTGTGCTTGAGCTGATTGATGAGCAAAGGTATAACTCTTGTCAAATGTACATTCGATCTCATGTTTGCAAACGATTGGACACATTCGTGGAAGTTTTGAAAGCTACCCGTTGGTGAGTGATTTGCATATTTTTGTGAGGGTGCATCTTTTAGATTAATATAATCTTGGAATTTTTTTTCTTCATTATCCTGTGTGGCAAAACTTTTACGATGACAATAACCTTTTTTTCTCTCCTCCAAACACAATAGCCTTTTTAAATGAGGATAAAACAAAGTTGCTGATTGTTTAGTGTGTTTGAATTTTAGTGCCATCTAATAGAATCCATTTAAAACTCAATTCTTACACTTGTATTACTTCTTCGTCTGTGTGCGAGAAGTAATGGGAGAGGATGTGGATTCCCCAGGGGTTGGGGAAGGGTGAGGGGGAGCGTGAGGTTATGAGTTCGAATCCCTTTTCAAATGATATTTTTAATAAAATTAATAAATTAATATTTATCAATAAAAAAATTTACTTGTAAATTATATTATTTAACTTTTATTATTTTGTCAATTTTATCATTCAAGTTTTTTAACAATTTTATTACTTAAGTTTTTAATTTTTGTACATTTTACCATGATTGGTAAAAGATTGATAATTTTAAATTTTGATATGGATTGTATGTAGATCGATATAGAGAAGTGACTTTTAATATCAGTTATAATCACAAAGTGATGCAAAAAATCACTTTTTTATATCTATTATAACTACAACCTATATACAAATATAGATAATTGACTTTTTATATTGTTTTGTTGTCAATATAATGGTAAAATGTACAAATAAAAAATTATGAAATATTAAAAATTAAATGATAAAATTTGTGGAAAAAAACTTGAGTGGTAAAATATATGAAATTATGAAAATTGGATGTAAAATTCCCAAAAATTAAATTTAAATAACAAAATTTGAGAAATAATGAAAATTTGATAATAAACTTTGCAATTAAGCCTAAAAAATGTAGTTGTGCTGGCCTTATGAGCTTCTCAATTTCTATCGATTGGGCACTCGGGTTAGGGCGAGTCTCTCCCTTCTTTATTGGGATGTTTTCTTTGGCAAAGTCCCTTCCTGATTTGACCCGTCACACCAACATAGCCACAATAATAAGAAGCAAGCAGACAAAGTAGCTAGAGGTGCTTGCTTCTGGTCCTTGAATTCTTATTCATGATTGAATTTGGAAAGCCAACACAAAGATTCGTTTCTGCTTCGTAGTGCCGGTGCTTCTGTTGTTTGAAGTCAAAAAGATTCAACAATTTATAAGAATAATCCAATGATTTCTGAAATAATCATTTCAATTTTTCAATTCCGACTACATTTTGAATTTTGAATAAAATGGCCCGTCTTTAGACTATAACAACTGTCGTGTATTAATTCAACCATTCATTTATTTTCCATACCCATATGTCACTCTTCATTGCCCAAGGCCACTGATGATATGATAAATATGTCAAGTTTGTCAACCGTTTGGGTCAATGACTTCATTGAGGGATTTCAATTTATTTACGTGTGAGTTTAAAGTTTCATAAGATATAGTTAAGATTGGACTTAATGAAAAAATGTAAGAAAATAGACTCATAATGTTTTGAAATTTTAGGTAAAAATGCAGTGTCACATTTATACTTATGGTTGTTATTTGGCTAATTAATGTAGACACCTTTTTTTCCAGTTCTCCTTGACTTAACACTAACAATGTCAATAAAATGCTTTTGATTTTATTTTTGGATAAAGACAAGAGTCATATGAATCAATAACTATTATATATATATATATATATATATATATGAAAAATGGAAACTCATATTCTTTAATAAACTCTTTTTCAACACACATTTTTTATTATTAATTAGGTTGAACTTATATATGTGTATTATTAAATTATAAGGATTTCA
Organism: Glycine tomentella; assembly: GCA_007407185.1. Taxonomy (NCBI): domain Eukaryota; kingdom Viridiplantae; phylum Streptophyta; class Magnoliopsida; order Fabales; family Fabaceae; genus Glycine; species Glycine tomentella. The sequence continues at coordinate 51,993 of PYAF01005719.1, forward strand.
TATTTAATGAGTCATTAAGGACTGAGTTGACAAGGCTAAAGTAAAAATGAAGACTTTGGTGTAGAGTGAAGTTTAAGGCTGATCATTTATATTCCTTCAAATTAAAATGATATTGTCATTGTAATTGTGATTATTTAAGCTTGAAAGTTTAACGACAAACATTCAAAGGCCATGCATTTTGAATATTATAATTGTCAGTCTAAATTCTGCACAAGCATGAACAAATAATATAGAAGAATTATAAGATTATTTTTGTGGTTAAAGGTGAAATTTATAAAAATTATAATGAGGATTTGACACCATCATGTATCTAAATATGACTTTTTTTCTTAACAAGCAAATATGACTTTTTAAAAAAATGCAGAGTTTGGTAATACTTAATACGGAGTAAATACTTAATAAAAAATGAAAAGGTAAAAGTAAAACCGAACGGGACGTGAAAAGGAAAATAAGGGTACTGATAATTAAGACATATATATTAGTTTTTGTTTGCGTTTATAAGTATTATTTATTAATATAGAATAAAATACATAAATAGAATAACTTTTCGAGGATTAACTAATTGGATTAGTGCAGCTAAACATTGTTGGTTGGTTGCGCACAGCTTAAGTAAACTTTACTTACAATAGAAAGTTTAAATCTTCTAAATCTCAAAAGATTAGTCTCATAATTATATAAAAATATGCGGTTAAAATCTTGCTTTAACCCCACCTCGTATATTAGGTAACCACAGAAAGATAACACTCGAAGAGTTGACAAGTTTAATGGATGTAACCTGGACCAAAAAGCCTTACGTAAAGATAATATCATTGTAATCTTCAGTGATCATCAATCATTATAAATAGGACCGGATATAAGGCAAGTCCATAGCACAAAAGTATTGGTTGTACGTGTAATCCATTCCGATTTCAAAGTCCTCTAGCGTTTCTCTCGATCCCTGTTTTATTTTTTTCCTTCTTCTCTAGACATAGCTAGGGAATAGTCCTAATGGGTTTCAAAGTTGTCCTCGTTGTGTTCTTCACGCTCATTGTTCTATGTTCACCCCTCCCAATCAAGAGGCCACAGCAAGCACCATGCAAACACATGGTCCTCTTCTTCCATGACATCATCTACAACGGAAGCAACGCAGCTAATGCAACATCCGCAATAGTGGCAGCCCCAGAAGGTGCTAACTTAACCAAATTGGCGAGTCAGTTCCACTTTGGAAACATAGTGGTTTTCGACGACCCCATCACGCTGGACAACAACCTTCACTCCAACCCGGTTGGTAGGGCACAAGGCTCTTACATTTACGACACCAAGAACACCTTCACTGCGTGGCTCGGATTCACGTTTGTTCTCAACAGCACGGACCATCATGGAACCATCACTTTTGCCGGAGCCGACCCTACCTTGAAGAAGACTAGGGATGTCTCGGTGATCGGTGGCACCGGAGATTTCTTCATGCACAGAGGAATTGCCACCATTATGACTGATGCTTTTGAAGGTGAAGTTTACTTCCGGCTTTGTGTTGATCTCAAGTTCTATGAGTGTTGGTGACTTGCAAAGTTTGTTTAGTAAATAAATGGTTGTTTTCACCGCAACCTCGTCTAGTGGTTTGCTTATTGTAATAATAACATAATTGCTTCTGAGTTAGAGACAATTCCTAACCTTATCTTAAACAAAGGTAAGAAAAATGCTAAATGTACTAAAATATATTGATCAAATTGTACCAAAATTGATCAGTATTATCTATTTAAGTTATGTTTGATTTGAAGTTTCGCAAATATTTTGCCTGTTTTAGTGCAAAGTTACATGTCCTAATACCTAAAAAAAAGATTTGTTAAGAGAATTGGTGGAAAAAAATTAATATAATATTAAAAGTCAACATAACACTTATTTTAAGATTTTTTTCAAATGTCACACGTAAGTACTTATTATTTCTTTTAAAAATTCCTCAGTACATTTTGTGAAAATTGTTCTTTGAAAATCAAATGTATTTTTCACTCCCTCATTTTTTAAGTGTAATTCTTTTGGCATCTTCAATCTAAGGGATATGTGAGTTGTTGAAATACAAGTGTGAGATAAAGTATTATATCGGATAAAAATAAAAATTGATCAACCACGTAAGTGACGAGAATTTGTAAAGTCTCACACTTTAGGCATGAGGGCGCACCCGATACCCAATGATGCATCAGAGGTTCGTGAGTTCAACTCGGAAACCACAAGAAAAAAAAAATATGATATTCAATTCGAATAGTGAACACACATACTCATGAGGGTCATGGTGCCCTTGATGTACATTGTCGGCAAGGTCGCTGAAACAAATACAGTTCTCTATCTTGTAAGTGTAATTTTCTCTGGTGTAATAACTGTCACAGTGTCGAACAAGGTATGAACCACAAAAATGAAATGAATGGGATTATGATTAATTAAAAACATATGGATTTGTATATACACTCATTTCCAAAAATAAAATTCTAGGAGGCGAGTTATAAGCATGATAGATGATTTGAAGCTCTACCCTTGCATGTGAGTCCAACGCATGCATCAAGGAAATCCTAGTCAATGAAATTTGTGAAAATATCTGCACTGTATATATATGATCTACATACCCTTTTGTCAATTTTTTCTCAACATAAAAACTATTTGATCCAACCTGATGAAATTCAGGTAGGGTTGATTTTGGGACGTCGGGTATTACATCTTTATTTTAAAAATATAAAAATGTATAATATTTTTTCAAATTACATACATGTATTTTTAAGAATTTTAAAAAAATAGTATTATACAATTAAAATAAAATTCAAAGAATAAGAGAAAAAAAGTAAAAAAAAAAAAAAAGGAGTTAGGTCGAGTGTTTAATTAGGTCCAAGATAATTGTCAACTAAATTAAATCAAGACAAACCAATTCTATCCAACTTTATATATAATTGGACGGGATTCAGTTTATTGGGTTAATTTGACGCGTGCTCATCAGCTCTGATGTTTTGAAGTTATTTGGTAAATTTTCTTCAAATAGTATTTGTACGTGATGGGTTTGCTAAGCTGTACACGAATGAACTTTAATTAGCAAGAGTCAACTGCATATCGATATTATAAAGGTTAAACGTGATTTTTGTCTATTTTGTTTTAGTTTTTCATATTTTAGTACGTTAAATTTTAAAAAATATGTTTTGTTTTTTTATGTTTTCTAAATTTTAAATTTTTTATTTTAATCATTTATGTTTTTAAAAGTTTTATTTTAATTTTAAAAAAACATTAGTACTCTATTAATATTTAAATTTTAAAATAATGAATTATTTTAGTCATCATTATTTTAAATTAATTATTTTATTTATATTTATTGTTCCATCAAAAATTTAAAACATATTTTAATTTAATTTAATTTTTATTAAAAATAATTACTTTAAAAATCATGATTATTTATATAAAATGTTTACGTATTTAGTTTTCTTTGCAATGACGTATTACTAAAATAATTACTTTAAAAATCATAATTATTTATATAAAACTATTTTTCTTTCAATGACATATTACTAAAATTATTTTTGATGCTTTTAATTAATTCCATATTACAAATGTTTTGATTAAACACAAATAATTTACTCGTATTTATGCAATAAAAAAATAATTAAAAACAACAAAATGTAAGGTAAAGTCTAGTTTAACACATTACACAGATTTGTCATTGGAATTCCTCTTGTAAAGGTTTTTAGTTTCACTAACAAATTTGGTCAGGATTTTCTCTGAAGTAACCACTTCTTGTTATTTTATAACTTCATCAGGAGGTTTTACGTTAAACACTCCTTTTTCATGTCTCTTAGCTTTTAACTTCTTATTCACTTGACTGGGTATTTTTTTTTTTCATTCTTTAAAATCTCAAACACTTTTAATTTTGAAAACATATTTATCAAATCGTTGTACCCAGTTGCAAGAATAAAGGAATTAATTTAGACAATAAGTCATTGAGTACTGTTACCTCTGTTCAGCCTCTGAATTTGTATCTGGTTGGCTTCTTCGCAAAATTATTGGACCTCCCTTCCTATTCACAAAAGAGACATAAAAATAAAAATAAAATATATCTATAATAAGATTTATAATGTGACAGTAGGAGAAAGATAAAAAAAAATTAAAATGTTTAAAATTAAAAATTATTTACGAATCATTACTCTTAGATATGCTCATATGCAAGTTCTTGCTCGAATTGTTCTCCCAATATTAGTGTCAACTCCAACTCTTTTTCTACTTCTTGCTTCTTCCAGATCGCACGTGTTGTAAACTTGTAATCTTTGTGAAGTCCAAACTAGAATCTCAGGTTTTCAAAAGCATGATAACCCGGTCGATCGGAAACAAGTTTAATTTGATTTTGCTATCAACACCACAGAAAATGAATTTCAAAAAAAAAAAAAAAAAGGGGGACAATTCTTGAAGTGATGCTGCTCACATAAACAGAAGACATAGCTAGGCTACTGTATATCAGTCTATCACAAATCGTTGGTGCTTGTTTTACTTCCTTAGATGCTCGAGTTAACAGCTGGATGTGCCAAAGAATGTTCTTATCCACAAACATGCACATTACATCTTCATGTGATCATGTCACGTCGAACAACCGTTGCAGTTCGCTTTTCAGAACATATATATATCACATACCGTTGATATATAACAAAAGCATAAACAATCCAAGAACTGCTGAAAAATCCTATAATTAATCAAGTGGATATTAAAAACTGTTATTCTACAATACAATGAATATGCCTATCATCGTATACATGTGGTGCTATATATTGATCTCTGACTCTACAGAAAAATATTCCATACCATAAGCCATAAAGATATATAGAACTATTCATTTCCCAAATACTTTGATTGAAAAGCCAGATGTATATATCCAGCATTACATGGTAACTCTTATCAAACAAATTAAATACAGACACCCCCACAATTTATCTACATTACATAAAACAAAAAAGTCTGGAAAAAATACAAGTTTTTATGTACTTTCCAGTTTTTTCTTTTTGTAATTCTCCATAATAATTAAAAAAACTATAATTAAAGTTAAACTACATTCTTTGTCAAAGTGAACTTGATAATAAAGTTCACATAAGCAGGTTTAAGGTGTCATTAGAATACATCACTTCTCCTCTCTTCTCTTCTATATAATAGGCTAACACCGCCATGCCGACGTGGCAACCATGGCTCGTTCGTGCCAGCAGAGCACCAGCTCAGCATGTCGTTTGTCCACGTGGAAGCCTCTGATTTGCACCTTGGCAAGCAAACACTCTGCCTGATAATCCGCGAACTGGCTCAACTGCACCGGCCTCATTCCGGCGCCGTAAAACGCCTCCCTCCACGGCGGAGTCCTCCGCCGTGCGCCTTCCACAGCGGCGAAGATCTTCGGCCGCAGCAGTAGCAGCTCGATCCTCCTCACCCACTCGCCGCCTCCCCCGGAAGCCACTGACGCGTCCAGCGACTCCAGCATCATGGAATAAAACTCCAGACTGCTCACCACGCCACGCCGGAACGAAGCCGCCGCTGCCGCCTCCGTCCATCCCTCGCCGTCCACGAACACCACCACTCCTGGAGCCATCCTCCTCACGTCAGCGAGGAACTCGCCGACACTGCCTCCGTTGCCTCCGAGGCGGCTGAAAATCGCTGGCGACAACAATACGGCGATCTTCTCACCGTCGACGAACCTCACGGCCTTGAACGACACCGTCTCGAAGGTCCGAAGCGGCACGAAGTCCACCTGCGCGCTGATCCCTAGATCCTGCGCGAACTGGTTGAGATTCTCGCGGACTAGGCGGCTCTCGACGGCGTACTCCTCGGGCACGACGGCGGTGATGCGAAGGAGGGGAGCGGTTCCGGCACCGGCCTTCTCAGCAATCTCTTTCATAAGAGAAGCGTATTGAATCCCAAGGCCGATCTCGAAATCGATAACGTGGACAAATGAAGACCCATTTAGGGTTTCAAGTAGGGCTTGATTGGTGGTGAAGATGGAGAACATTGGGATGGGTGAAATTCCCGAAAAAGCCTTGTAAGTTTTAATTGTCTGAACAATCTCCGCCATGGAGGAAAGGCGGTTCGAACCGTTCCCGTTCCGGTTGGAACCGGAAAGAATGGACTGAAGCGCGTCTTTGAAGTGGAACGTGGCTCGGTGGAGCGGCTTACCCATGGGCGAGCGAAGGAGCCGGTTGTTGAGCCGCTCAAGAATGGCTTGAGCCAGCTGGAAGTGGCTGTTGTCGAAGCAATCGGCGGCGCGGATAAACTCTTCGATGAAGTCCCAATTGTTGTTAACGTTATTGTTGTGGTGGTGGTGGTTATGGTTAAGGTCATGAAAGGAATGTTCTAAAGTGCTGGTGGGGTAATTGTAGGGGAGATTTTGATTGTAGATTTCGGAGAGAGAGGTGAAGTCTGGTGTGGGGTGATCAAAGGGTGGGTCTTGAGAAGAAGGTGGGAAATCAGGGATGCATGATGGATTGATGTTGTTGTTGGTTTTCAAAAGGGGTGTGGGAGAGTCTTCGGGTAAGGCTAAGTCCTTCATGATGGACTCCCACCAATCCGAATTAGGCAAAACATGATCATCCAGGTCTAGGTGGTGGTTGTTGTTGTTGTTGTGTTGTGGTTCTGGCTTGGGAACAGTGAGCTTTTTTTCGGGGCTTGGGCTCCGGCAAAGGTCGAGGACCGAGGTGGGTTCGTAGGTGAAGGTGGTAGGGTTGTTGTTTGTGTGGAGGACGAGGTTTGGGGTGGGGGAATGGTTGTTGCTAGCTTGTGGGGATGAGGGAACTCTCATCGCTAGGAATGAAAAAGCTGTGGTGTGGTGGGATGCCTTTGTTTGTGGCTTTCTTTCCGAATAGAGTTGTTTGTTCTGTTCTTGTTCACTACTTTAATTTCCTTCGGGAGTGAGAGGGGGGCTTTTGGTTGCTATGATCGTTGCCTTTTTATCTTTGCGTGTCTGCATCTAAAGACACCCTGCTGGGTTACGCTTAATATATCTCCTTCTCCTAAAGCAATTACAATTTTAACTTAAAACTTTAAGTTTATCAACAAAAAATTATTTATTATTAATTTTAAAATTAAAAATGTCACACACTCTAGTTAAAAGATTCTATATATAACAGTTTTAACTATTTTTTTTTTAAATAAAAAAATTATTTTTATTTTTTATTTTATGTCTATCTTTTTATTCAGTCGACTTAATATTTATTGGTATGGCCTTGTATGCCATGTATGGATATGGATTATTGATAACATATATGAATTGTGCCATGCCATGCATGTTCTATGATCACCATGCATGCACGACAATAAACACGCGCGGAGAGAGAAAAACCTTTTATCGTGTTGTGAAGCTTCTACGTGAAGGTGCCCTAAACATGGCTTACTTTTTGATTTTGCTTTTCTTGCCTAGATAAAGGGAGATGACATGTTTAACCTAAACAGTAAACGATTGCTATATAATTCACAACAAAAACTTTCTCACTTTATAATAGTTACTGTATATTTGTTTGAGATGAAAGAAAAACAACTAAAGGCAAGTTTAAGCTATACATTTCGAAAAGGATATATGTACCTTTTGATTATGAAACTCTTAAAGAGTCAAATAGCGGCATTATTAAAGCTCCAAGTTAAGCCGTTCTTTCTTGAAATTGGACCCACAAAGGTTCTCAATGGACCCCCCTAGACAAGTACCTACACCACCCATCTTTATATATACCCCTGGAAAGAAGTTAAGGAAAGGTTCATCATTAACTAATTTTGCATGGGAGGGTTTAGAGGCTTTATCTTTCAATGCATGGAAAAATTTGCCACTGCAACCTACAATAACTGTAAATTAAATGTGTTAACTAGAAAACTTTAAAAGTATGAATGTTAAAAAAATAATGCTTAATTTTAAAAAATTAAAATTATATTTGATTTAATGAAATTAATTTTATATTATTCACTAATAAATTAAAATATTCTATCACTTTCTACATAATCAATACAAGATTTTAAAAAAATAAGTGAGAATTATTATTATAGAACTGGCATTCGAATATTTTCTTTTTAAAAAAGTATATATATGCGTACATAATCAGCCTTTAGATGAAAATCAAATTGAGTCTCAGTGCAAAAAACTACCGATGTGAAATGTGAAAATGGTTCAAGTTGGGCAAACAGTGCTCTCTTAAACGAATCAAGGTACTTTTGACTTACACATTTTTATTAAAGTTGAGCAGTAAAAATTGTTGGGAATTTGTATCATCATCAAAGATTTACATGCTCATCATCGACTAAATTGTCCGTACAAAGAAAGAAAGTACTTTAGCTTTATTCTTTTGCGGAAATAGATGCATGAGTTATGTGGCAAGTTTTCATATCCCTGTTGAATTACTATTACTAAAGCTTTGCTTGTTTATGGCCTTGTTTGACATTCTAATTCAACGATCCTTTTCGTCTAAAGCTTAATAAGTTGCATCTTTTGCGTGGAATTTTATAATAGTATTTCATCTTATTATTAGAGAAGTTAGTGTCCCATAAATCACATTTGACTTGTACACGAAAAAAAAAAAAAAAAACACTACAGTTCGACTTATAAAATGAGGGTTTTCTTAATATGAAGTTATAATATGCAGCTATATAAATAAAAAATGGAATTTCACCCATTTAATATAAATAATTTCAATTCGCTACATAAATATGTATATAACTAGACAAACTAGTCAATTCGAAATTTGCACATCATATGAAAACTAATTTTAAATAGCTCAGTTTTCATATGATTTGGATCTGTAATGATAGATCAATTTTTTTTTGCAAGACAGTTGAATCACCATCGTTAAGGAGCATTAAAACATATATATGTTTCAAACTCCACGACCTCTCTCACATCCCCTTGCACCATTGCCTCGTGTGTCCGAACCAGTTCAAATTAGACTTATTTGAAAAATCAATTCGGTTTTATTTAACCGAACCAAGTTCGATTCAAAAACCAGTTTAATTTGATTCGAACTAGTTTATATGCATGCCCTAATGGTACTCCTTATTTTGTTTGTATTTGAGTTGAAATTTGTGTTTCAATTGCTGGAATTGGTTCGTCCAATTGTTCTAAGTTTGAATGAGTTTGTGTTTGTTTTAGTCAATTAGAAATTCTACTAGTGTGTTCATGTTCATATTGAAATTCATAGCAAATTTGAGAAACCCTTCGTTCTTTTCCCTCCACCACTACTTTCATTGCACCCTCACCAATTCATTGCCATTAAACCTTGCAATATGCAGACAAATAACAGTTAACTTTCACTAGTCGTTTCTCCTATTTTTTAGGAGATCATGACTCCACATGTATTTAGCCTTCAAAAACTTCCTGCAGCTGCCTTCCATGTTTAAAACTTCCCTCCAACTTGGTCTTCCCTTAAGTAGGTCAGATTTTCAATCGCTTCTTAATCCAATTTTGTTGCGGTAAATGTCATAAATAATTATTAGCTGCCGATCATCAGAAATAGCTGTTACTTGGTTGTTAAAACGGTAACTTTAGCTGTTAACTGTCATAAAATGACTATTTTACTCATCGGTCTTTTTAACACCGGGTCAAGCTAAAATTCATTTAGGTTGAATTGCATTAGTTATTAGCCGATGATATATAAATGGCTAACCTCAATAGCAATTAAACATTTTTACCGTCATTACTTCTAAATAATATAAACATGTAATTGATCTACTGCAGATGTTTTGGAGTTAGAGAATTTATGTCTTCTGCAAATTCTACAATAAAAGAAACTAAAAGACTTGCGACAAACAAAGTTTTAATATATAGAATGCATCAAGTGAGATTTTTAACTAAAATGATGCAAATAGTACTACAAACTTACAAGATATATGCAAATATTACACTATCACTTATTTTTTATAAAAAAAAAAAGACTAGAAATAGTATTAATTTTCAATGTCACACATATATTCTTATGTCTTATTCAATATTATTAAAACTCAGAATCACACATTATGTAGGTTTCTTTATTTATAGTATCAATGATAATACTTTAATAACTTTTTAATTAATTCCAAAACCTAATATTTATATATTTTTCTTATGTCCTGGTATGTCATAAGGAAAAAATCAAAGTGTACTTATATTGATTAGATATATTA
>PYAF01005719.1:62202-74046 GCA_007407185.1 Glycine tomentella
CCCCCCCCCCCCCCCGGGAAAACAAAAGCCTCCCCTTTGAGACAGGACAGTATACTGATACTCCCTACTGTTTTTGTATATTACGCACATACAACATGATTTGCAGATCAAATTTTTATTTGCTCCAGTTTCCTCTCTTCCCCTTTAGCATATACGAATCTAATACAATGAAATTGTCCGGCAGAGTATCATTTGTTTTTCAGTCTTGCCGCAGTCATCATACTAGAATTATTCCGTAGGAAGCCACATAGCAGATGAAGTTTGTGTGTTTCAAAACAAGTTCATATATATTTCTGGAAAATAAGCAGACTAACACATGTTTCACAATCACATATTCAGGTCTTTACAATACCTGCTGCCCCAGGAGATGTTGTGGTTGTTGGAACAGATGGATTGTTTGACAATCTGTACAATGATGAGGTCGCTGAAATTGTTTTACATGCAGTTAGAGCCGGATTAGAACCGCAAGTAACTGCTCAGAAGATAGCAGTAGTGGCTCGTCAGCGAGCACTGGACAGGAATAGGCAGACACCATTTTCTGCTGCTGCTCAAGAGGCTGGGTTCCGTTATTATGGTGGCAAGCTTGATGACATAACAGTTGTTGTATCATACATAACCGGCTCAACATGTGTTAGTTTTTTGCCATCTTAGCTTTGCTACATTTTATATATTCATATTTGTCTACAGGGGCTGGGTTGCTAGCCTTGTCCGTCATTTTTTACCTGAATGCATACTGCTTCAAAATTTTATCTCAAACTTAAGGTGCTTACTTCCTATAGTGATATATTATATACAAAATCCTGGGCCACGATGCCTTCATCTTTTTCTCACTTTGCATTTTATACACCAGCAATTATTTTGGTTATCTCTAATTTTTTTTTTTTTTTCATGGATATGAAGAACTCTTGTATAATGACCATTGATCATCAAAGTCAACTGTCCCCTTACAAACAAAAGCTGCAAAACCAAATTCAATTATTTCTTGTGGGATATATCATTTTATTTACAGGCTATCCTTTTGGCCGAGCTAGGATTTTTAAAAAGATAGAGGTAAATGGGTCGTGCCATTTATTTTTGGGTAAATAACAGAAATCACCCTCGGGTATGGCTAATTGAAATGTATGTAACTCATTCTTGCACAAAAATTGCACTCCAACCTACTGAATTGATGCCATTAATTATGCTGTTGGTTAACTCACCCCAGTTAGCCATGGTTGAGTTACACACCTACACTCACAAGTATGAGCATGCTTATCCCACTATGTGAGGCACTGAGGCTGTAGAAATGGAATAATAATAAATATAATTATATATTCAATAAGGTGACTTAAATTGGATATGAAAATTGTAGATATTTATTTTTGAAGAAAATTTATGGCCGCATATTTTAAATGGAACTATTGAAACATGAAATTAGTTAAATGGTATATATAAGAGGAGGATAATAATAATAAACAAATATAATGTTTCAAGTAAATGTAAAATTACAACTATCTAAGAAGTATGAACTTTCATTCAATGATGGCTTTGGAATGGTGACAATGGTGTAATGGAGGTTGGTTACTAAGGGTTGTCTTTTTGTAGAGGTTGATGACGTTCTTTTCTGATTAACTTTATTGCAAACGCTGTTGTTTCTTGGAAATAGGTGTTTGAGTTTGGTTAGGTGAATGGTGGCTCACAATGGAGAGACTTGGCAGTGTGCAAAGAGATGCAGTTGTCTATATTTTAGTTTAGTTTCTGCTGTTTGAGGTTTAGTTTTTTAAAGGATAATTTTATTTGGATCTGATTTCTTATTTTGGATGGGACAACACAAGATGGTGTGAGTTGAACAGGGAGGATGGGGTTGTGCATTTTTTATGGGTTTTGATATGTAGCATCTATCTGTGGAGCTTGCTTGCGATGCTGTTTGTGTTTGGTCAGAGGTTTAATTGCTGGTGCAATATGTAGATGGAGTTTCGGTGAGTATGCTGGCTCTGTTTTGGTGTACTTTGTGTGGTTATGGCTGAGGGGTTGTGTTCATTTTCTGGTTCTGTTTCAGTGAGGTCTCAAAATCAGGGATTGTAGTGTGTGTTGAGAAGCTCTCATCTCAGCAGGGGGAGTGCAAGTTTTGGGTGAGAATGGAATAATGTGTTAATTAGCCAAACTTCTAGTTCTAGGATAGTTTGTATATCCTTTGTATATTTATTGACAAACTAACTAGACAAAAGGAATGCATTAATGGATGCTGATGTTGCTGGTTCAATGCAAAACTGTTTCTTTTATTATTTCTATTTTCCTCTCTGATATCGTGGTTGAGGCAGATCATGTTTCCTCCAAACTCGAAGTTCGCATCTCTGTATAGCAGTGTGTGAAAAAGTACTACAACCTATATCATTTGGTTTGGTGGACTCAAGGCTATGGATGGGAGGTCAAAGGGAGACTTTATTTTTGTGTGTTGAGGGTGGGGGGAGGGGGATTCAAGATTAGTGTTATTTTTTTTTATTCTCAGAAGATAGTAATCACATTAATGCTTAAGATTGTATTTAAGTAAAATGAATCTTGATCTTAATCATATTAAACAAGATTGATTCCTTCATATTGTCACAATAATAGTTTTTCTTAATTGAAAAAATTCAAAAAAAAAAAAATAATAATAGTAACAATAATAGAGATTATGTTTGACTAAACTTAGTAAAAAGTTAGTTGAAAGCTTTTAAGCTAATGTTGTGTTCGACAAAATTAGCTAGAAGCTGAAAAGCTAGTTAAAAGTTAAAAAATTGATTGGTAACTTGTAATTAAAAGGTGAAAAATTAGTTTATTAAATTATAAGTTTTCGATAAAATTAGTTGTCAAAGTGATTAAAAATTATAAAATGACATAAAATAATAAAATCATGATTTATTTTAAAAAGTAATAAGAAAACTTGATAAATATATTAAGGATAAAAAAATATAAAAAAATTAAAAATTAATATTTCAAAAAAACGTTATTTCAAGTAACATTTCATAAAACATTAAAAGTTATTAAAAATAATTAGTTTATCTAACAATCAAATAAGTTTTTTAGCTAATAAAATAATGTGTAACACTTTAATTAAATTAATTAATCATATCTGAGTATAAAAACACTTTAAGGATTTGTTAGAATCTCCTTTTTAACGTAACGGGGTGCATGGGTTTGTGTGGTATGTCATTGAGTGTGAATATGAGTAGGAGAGCAGAGACGATATGAGATGAATATGTTAATATCATAACTACAGAGTTATGTAAAAAGTCTTTGTTGCTTCAAGCGTGTCTGGCTATTTAGGTATTGCCATAACCATTTTCTTTTTTTACAAAAAATTTAAAAATATAAACAATATTTAAGTGAAAGGAAACACAAAGTAAACCAAAAACTTTTTTATGCTTCCTAATTTCTTCAAACTCATAAGTTAAATATTTGGATTGGACATTTAAAAGTGCATCTTTCGTGCTAGGTGGAAAAGAGGGCATAAATTAAAGTTTTTGTTTAGTCATTGCCATCTATCAAACATGTCTTTCTGTTTTTTTGTCCTATCCTCAAACTTATTGTGGGATACAACCCATGGACCCATCTTATAACACATTTTAAAACCACCAGACTGATGGGCATCTTATATGAAAGGCCCAAATTTCAAACTTTAAGCTCGTACTTTCACTTTTAATTTGTTGTCTCTAAATTACACTATTTCTTTTAACTGTGATATAATCAAATTATAATTTTTTATTTTTTATTTTGAAGGAATATGACATACATCATGAAGAATTTTCTTTTTTTGTTATTTGGATATGTATTATTATTATGGCCTACATAAATGTTTAATAGATACATATAGGAAATAAGGTTTTCGGGCCTACAAAAAATAAATGTATCGAATCATATAATCAATCAACTTTACTAATTAAATGCTAACCACATCTTTGTATTTTTAATGCCAATACTTGTAATTGTTTCAAGTCAACCAAAAAGGGTTATGTGCGTTGATAATTAAATCACGATATTAAGTAGTGGGCAAAAATTTAGATCCTCCCAAGAAAATAATTGTAACAAGTATCTAGTAACGAAAATGCTAATAGCGACGGATTCGTTCATGTACGAAATATTTATCACACAGCAACCATCCCTTAATTTTCATTAAATATTGAACTTTTTGTTTTTAATTTAGAATTCAGCCAAAAACATATAAACACATGCATTCGTAGTCTTTTGTGCAAATGGTATTCATACCATGTAGCACTGCTCATCTCGTTACTGCATTAATGTTGACTAATTTCTCATCAAACACATACTCCTTTTTTTACAGTAAACACATACTCCCTCTAAATGCGAATATAAGAAAAAACAAATCATATGTTTCTTGATTTTAAATATAATTAAATTTTAATTAGTTTTATCTTATTTAATTATACTATATCTTAAATACCTTTCACTTAATTGATATTGTGTTTCCAATAACACTTTTCTATTCTTAATATATCAAGTTTTAATGAATAATAATTTAGGAAAAAATATTTTTTTAACTGAGATTGATATAATTAAATAATGTTATATTATATTTTTTAATAAATTTAAAATTAGTTTTTTTACGTCTTATATTCGAAACTAGAAGGTGTAAGAAATTTACACTAAATATTGACACAGGTCTTGCTGACTAGTGTTTAAGTGTACTGATTAAGGGATCAATAAATATTTTTTTATTAAAATTCCTATCAAGATTACATTAAAAAATAATATTTTAATTTTTTCATCATGACACCCATTAGTGTTTGTTTAATTATTATTAGTAAAGATAGGTCATAGTTGACTGGAACGAAATTGAAGGGTTAAATTACAATAACTAAAAGTTGAAGTTTATGCTTAAAGAGAAAAAAAACTATTTTCATGCATAAATTAAAGAACAAATTTAGGTAGTTCATGAATCATGATGATGTTTTATAATGAAAATATAATATGCATGTATTTTAGAATTTTTTTATTTAAGTTCCGTACTAAATTCAAGTATAAGAAATGTACTAAAAAATCAAATATAAGGAATTGCACAGATGCATCAAGATTGACTACTAGTTACTGAAACAGCTTTGTTTGTTCAGCTCAGGCTTTTGTAACAAAATGGTGTAAGTTTTTTTCGTAAATTATAAAAATGAGTAAATTTTAAAAAAATACAAAAATAAATAAATAAATCGTATTTCAAAAGACGATTTTCTTTTTTTATTTTTTTAAATTGTGACAGGTTAAAAACTTACCACAAAATGAATATTTATTTGTTTCTTATGTAGTAAAGTAATTTGTGGGAGTTTTATAAGAAATAGTTTGTGACGATTTTTGAATTATCACAATTTTTTATATTAAAAAACAAAAACTGAAAAGGTGAAACCATTTTTGAAAGTACAGTTTTTTGATGTTGAAATTGTTTTCCAAAAAATATTTTACTCATTTCCATAATTTTCTTAAAATCTATCCATTTTGCTAATTTATGAGAAAAAATTAAATCATTTTTGTACAAAAGTGTCGTTCAGCTTATTTACAAAAATTCAAAAAGGAAAATGATGGAGGAATCCAATATGTGGCCGAAATTTTGGGGAACACAAGAAAAGCACACTAATATTCTTTCCTTATTACTCATATTTTCGAAATAATCAAAGTACTGACATTTTTTTTACCGAAAGACATTATCTATCATTAAATAACCAATTTAATAAAAAAATAAAGAATTAATTTAATATGGTTTAAATATATTTTTAAAACAAGTCTATCAAAATCGATTTGGATGATTCATAATTCAATATGACTAATATATTTTTAAAAACAACGTTATTTAAGATGAATAAAATTGCATATGAAATTTTGGAAAAAAAAAAATTATACACCACCAATATATTCTATATATCAGCAAATTGTATAATTCCATTTACAATGTTTTTTTCCAAATACGATGAAAATAAATATTTATGTTAACTATTAATAGTAGAGATAAAATACAAATCTTATAAGAAAAAAAGACAGAAAAGAAAATCATCATCCATGCATGGCTGTCTAATCTCCGATCAAACACATCTATTTTTGATACGGAAGACAAAAATTCCTTTTTGAAGTGAACCATTCGAGTTGATAACGTCATCAATCCATTGAAGTGGCAGAAAATAGTATAAGTACCACAAATCTTTCTGACCACAAAGTTGTGTCATAACGTCTCACGTCAACTAGTTTCAAGTTAAAGAAGAAGATTACGTAAAAAAAATGGGAAGGAATAAAATACGGGAAATTAATAAACAGTTGTGGTAACCAGTAAAAATAGTACACTAAATTACCAACATCTTAAGATATGGTTGAGATAATCATCTTCTTTAAATATATTATTAAAAATTCATTTTTTATATCTACATGTATATTGAAGAATATTTGTTGAAAAATGTCAATTTTAATAGATATTTGTTTTAATTAATTGAATATATAATTGTATAAAATATTCAAATTACTTATTATCTATAATGTTTTTATTTGATTCCAATAAATTTAACTTGAATGCATAAATCAATTAGTATGAAATTTATTTTAGTTTAATCAATAATTTAAAGTTTAAGTTTTGTGTTAAATATCTAGAAAAGAAATTTTTTATCACTTAGTGATCCTAATCGACTAAAAGACTTTGGGATTGGATGTTTTAAGTTGAATATAATGTGATAAAATATAATTCTCAAAATGACAAATATCCGTAAGGATCCTTCCCTATGGAAGAGGTTTGGATGTGCCATTATAGCATAGAGAAAGATAGAAGATCCTCGACTATTATTCCCAAAATGAGAAATCACATCCTCCAATTCCTCAACACCCTTTAGCCTTTTTCTTTCTCTTTCTTTGGGAAGTGGGTGAATGGAGACCTCTTTATATGACTTATGATAGAAACCAGAATCTCTTACTCTTACACTCCCATCTCTCTCATCTTTTGTACTCTTCAAGCTTCCATGTGGTTTTCCCTAACGCGTCACTCCCGTGTCCTTCATCCCTTCCTTAGAACCTTAATGGTTAAGTATATTTAGCCGAGGATATATGATACTTGAATTAATAATTGTTCCGTATATATTATGTTACTATTCTATGCATGCATGCGTTTTGGGAACCAATTATTAAACAATGAATTTCATCAGCTTTACACCACCTTTAAAAATTTCATAATTCTAATGATTAGCTTTGATTTCAATCAATTGTGAATCATGCAATCGGTACTGAGCTATTCCTTTTTTTTGGAAATTGAAAGTTGTTTCCTTTTCTTTTTCTTTTATCTATTAGTACACTTTTGATATGTTTGGAAGGATTTATTTAAATTTATAAAAACAATTTATACTGATAAAAAAATAAAAATAAAAATAATTTATAATTTTTATTTTATTTTAATAAATTTTATCAGAGACATTAATTTTTTTATAAACTCTTTATTTTATTATATTTTAATAAATTTTACTGTCGACTTGAATAAACTCTCACCATTTATTAAAAAAATTATAAATACTTAAGTAATTTTTTATATTGTAACTGTTTTTTTAATTAAAAATGTATGTTACAAAAAAAAGTTTGATATCACCATGGATCAATTGATGATAGTGAGATTGTTCTAATTTAACTAAATTTCTCATGTTGGAGTTTTGGACATTTGTGTGTGGTTACAATTGCCATCTGTTGATCATTAATTTTATTACACATGTGAAGCATTCTTAATTTAATTCTTATATAGAGATCAAATTAAGACTGCATAAAGAAGTTAACATGTAGTAACATGAAACCAAATTAGGATTGTTAAAAAAAATTGAAGACTAGTGTCAAGCTAAACAACTCCTAAACCAAACTTATAGAACCAAATTCAATTGTATTATGATAAAAATGTAAAAAAAAAAAAATGTTTATTGAGAACAATTCAAATAATTTGGAGTAGTCCAAAACAGTTTGGTTGTTCAATTAACCTGAATTGTTATGCAATATAGTTCAATTCGTCTCAACTATTGTGCAATTCAGTTCGTCCGAACTAATTTTACAGTTCAATTCAGTTTTATAATAGTTCAGTTTAATTCTTCTATTTTGCCCACCCTTAAACCAAACTCGAAACATTAAACATGTAAGAATGCGTAAAGAAGTTAACATGTATAAAAAGAGTGATGCTAGCCAGAGAAATGTAAGTTTTACATCATTTCATCTTAGTTAATAATAATATGTGATTAAAATGTACCACTAAGTAGTAGATTAACTGTGCATGGGGTTATTATAACTTAATTAAAGATTTCAAATTTAAATCTTATATATATAATTGGATTAAATATTTGGATTTTTTTTTTGTTATTTATAGTAATATCATTTGGCTGGAATAAAATTGCTTATAGTGTGATACTTGCAGTTTACACCAAAAGAAAAATATATGATGAAAATTAAAAAAGAAATGTACAAATAAATATAATTTTGAAATGTTTATTAGCAAAAACTTTTTCAAAACGGTGAATGAAATTGTTTTCTTGGGCTGCTATAGAATATACAAAGATCGGATGACATATTTTTTTTTTATAAAAATAATTCTTACATATGTGTGAGAGTTAACTACCATTGAATCCAAAAAAAATAAAATTAAATAGTGGCATTGGGATGATTCGAGCTATTAACCGTTTACACGATATGCGATTTACTTAAACATTAAAACATGTGATTAAAATATTGGAATAGACTGATAAATAACATAATTCTGAAAAGCTTATTATCAAACGCGTTATCTAAGTAAATGACAAGTGTGTTGCTACACGCCTACATCTACATGAGTAAAAAAGTATGCATACATCGTGTTACGTTTCAAATAGCAAATTGCCATAAAGACACTTTATTTTTTAGGTGGCCTAACTTTCTGTTAAAGTGGTCATTCCATTAACAATCTTAGCCGGAAAAAAAAAAAAAAGTCCAACATTATTAACAATAATGGAGGTTGGTAGATAAAGATATATGTGCGGTGTGTCTTGAGTATGTAAATAAAGGGCCGTATTTCTATCTTAGAAAATATTGATGCTCTACCTGTCACGTAACATATAATATATATGTTCATACTTACGAATATATTCCTTTTGAGAAATTATTTTTATAATAAAAAACTGTAGAAATTTTTTACAACCATAAAAAATAAAAGAGTAAATTATACCCGCACCCCCTGTGTTTCGCTTATATTTCATCTAATACTCCTTCCTTTTTTCACATTACTTTTATCCCCTTTTATTAACACCGTTAACTAATGTCAATTGAAATATGTGAACAAACTAAATTGTCCTTATATTTTAATTATAAAATCAAAATTATCCCTTCTCAATTAGTTTCAGAATTTAGGATTCACGTTTCATTTCTCTTCACATGCGAGTATTATTCATCTTCCTCTTGTTGACAAGTGCTTCTTCTGAGTCCACGGAGGGTGAGTTCCTCTTCCTCTCAACGACGTTCACGTTCATTTTCTCTTCCCCCTTTGCAAGTTTTCCATTGTTCCCCTTCCAATTCGTGAGTTATCTACTGTTTCTCTTCCAATTCGCAAGTTCTCAATTGTTCCTCTTCCAGGCAGACTTGTAAGTGACCACTAAACCTTGTATATAGGTTACTTTTTAAGAATATTTGTTTAATTTTTATTGTTTATTGTTGTCTATTTCTGAATAAGGTTTCATTGAGGGACCAATTTGAGACCACTTATGATATTTAAAATCATTTGTTTATTATTGTTGATTAAATCAGTGTTGATATTTGAGACCACATGAAACACAATGGATAAACTGAAAATCATTTATTTATTATTGTTAATTTTAGGCCTATATGTCTTTCTTATTTTTTTTTTCTTTTTTCTTTTGATCATATCATATATGGTTTTACCTTACTATTGACTCTAACCTTTATTTTTTATTTTTTGGGTATATACAATAACTGCAATGAGAAAGAATTAATTAAAGATTAAAATTGTTGAATTACTCAATCTTTTTAGTTTAACATTATGATGTGTTATGATGTATTTGTAACTCTTGACCGAGATATTATATCAAACACCTTATCATAAAGAAATATTTCAAAGAAAGGAGTTAAAAACACAAATGCAGAAACAAAACACTAAAATTTGAAGCGAATAAACATATTCAATCAGAGAAAAAAATTGAATTAAAAAATTGAAGAACAGGAAGAAGAAGCATGGTGTTAATAATGCGTACCAACAAGGTATGTTCACGTCCAATTACATAAAAAAAAAGAAGTGAGAGTTTTAAAATATCTTATTGAGAGGAAGAAGATGATGGTATTTTAGACATAAAATTTCATTAAAAATCATGTGAGCAACATGTGCCTAATTTATGTCAAATTATTAAACGGTGTTTAGAAGGGAAGGGGTCTGAGTGTAATGCGAGTTAAATAATTAAGGAATTTTTTATAAGGTACAAAAAGAAAGAGGTATTAAGTGAAATTTGAGCAAAACATAGGGGGTGCGAATGTAATTTACTCAAAATAAAAAGAAGAAATACATCAGAATTAATCAATATAATTAAAAATATAAACAAATATTGAAATATATTATGTAAATAATAAATAATATGACTTCCTTTATACTCACCAAGTTATAAATTAAAAAATTATAAATATTTATTTATTTTTCCTTTCATCTCATTTCACTTCACTTTATATTTTTCTTATTTTTTATTATATCATTTATTACATTTATCACTTTTCCATTTTTTTTTCTCATCTTTCTTTACTTGATTTAACTAAGTTTTGAAGGGTGTTCATGATTCATTTTGTTCCATTAACTCGGCCTGGTAAGAAAGAACTTTGGATGGATTTGAATTTAAGAAATTAGACTTAGTGCATTTTGAAGACGAATTTAAGTTATCCCTTAAGTCGTTTCAATCAATGTGATATATGATTTTAAAAAGGATAATTTTTTAAAGAATTACATAACTACTTAACTCAATAAATTATTATTTTTATTATTATAAATATTATCATTTATCTTAAAATAAATACTATAAAATATTATAATCGATCTAAAAAAATCATCACTTTTTAAAACATGGCTTTTAAAAGGTCCGTATAACCATTTTAAAAAGTCATTTTTAATAGTTTTAATTTTTTTAATGTAATAATGTAATCATATACTTCTTTAATTTTATAATTTAACTATATATAATGTTATGATTAATCTATCTAACAAATCGTGTTGAATCAATCTCGTATCAAATATTATGAGGTTGAGCTTGAGCTTGAGAAATTTGATCCTATGAATTTTTTTAAAAATAAAATAAAATAAAGTGAATCCATCTTAACTCGTTCCACGAAAAATTCCTAATTTTGAGCAAACATTTATTATCGATCTTATAAATTTTAATCAGCGGCCCCACGCGCTCATTTGTGTAACCATTAACCATCAACGGCATTTATGCTCGTAGAAATATACCACAGGTGGGTCCACGAGGAGTTACCTGTCCCCAAATGCATCATCATAACACGTCATTTGCGGGGCTCACGTATGAGAAAAAATATTAATTAATTACAGCCATCAAATCACATTGTAAAAATATGAATAAAAACTAAATTATTTATATTAATATTTTAAAAAAAATATATTATACATTAGTAATGTTAAAAAAAATTATGTAATCATTTATTCATAATTTATCATATATAATTTATCATATATAGTAAATTTATTGATTTTTAAAATAATTTATATTAATTCCTGTATTTTCTAAGAAAATAAAATTAAATATTCATAAAATAATATATTGTAATATATATAATTATATAAATGAACTCACTAAACAATTTATATCATATATTAAAAATTATCGTTGAATTAATGTT
>PYAF01005719.1:82507-125571 GCA_007407185.1 Glycine tomentella
TACATTAATGTTATTATTTTGGTAAACATAAATTATTTAATATTAAAAATTTAACCAAAAGTATTTTAATTTATGATATTATTAATAATTTAAATTAATGAACTAAAAGAATCAAACTATTATTTTATAATATATATTAACTAAATATTATTATTTTGAATATATAAATTATTTAATATTAAAAAAATAAGAAAATGAATGTCTAAAAGTCATTTAGTGTTAGCTAAAAGAATTTTAATTTATGATATTATTAATAAAATAATTTAAATTAATTAATTTTGATTGTCCTATTAACTAAATATTATTATTGTGGTAAACATAAATTATTTAATATTAAAAATGTAAAGAATAAAATAAAATGAAGAATAAGAAAATGAGGAGTTATCAAAAACCTTAAACACTCGCTTTAACTTGTCAAGCTTAGAAGACGAGAAAGACAATTTGGTCAAAATAGTGCGGGCAAAAACGACATTTTGGTGTCTTATTAACTGAATTTTATTATTTTGACAAACATAAATTATGTAATATTAAAAATGATAAAGAATAAAATAAAATGAAGAATAAGAAAATTACGAAAAATGAATTATATAAAATACATTATTTTCAATATTTTGTTACCATTTTCTGTTGGTGCACAGAGTTGAAATCATATTTTCATACCTTACCAAAAATATGATACTCAAACAAATTAAAATACACATATATTAAATTAATCTTTACAAAAACTAATGAAACTTAACTTAATTTTGTTACTACCTAATTTTGATAGTCATTAAGTTAATTCTTACCAAAAAAATGAGATTCAACTTGATTTTGTTATTACTGTTGTCATAATAGAAGTTTCAGAGCAACATTCAAATTTATTATGCTTATAATATATACATTAACTTACTGTTATCATTGTGGTAAACATAAATTATTTAATAATAATAATTTAAACTAAAAATATTTTAACTTATGATATTATTAATAAAATAATTTAAATTGATTAACTCCGATTTTCATATAACAAAGAAGCAAACAATTATTTTATAATATATATTAACTAAATGTCATTATTTTGAAAATATAAATTATTTAATATTTAAAAAATAAAAAAATGGATGTCTAAAAATTATTTAATGTTAACTAAAAGTATTTTAAATTTATGATATTACTAATAAAATAATTTAATTAATTAATTTTAGTTGTCCTATAAATTGAATGTTATTATTTTGGTAAACATAAAATGTATAATAAGAAAATAACAAAAAGGAATAATATAGAATACATTACTATTAATATTTTTTACCATTTTTTGATGTGCACAAAGTTAAAATCATATCTCAATATCTTACTCAAAATATGACACTCAAACAAATTAAAATGCACAGTTATTAAGTGTTATTTTTTACAAAAAAAGAAAACTTAACTTAATTTTGTTACTACCTAATGTTGATAGCCATTAAGTTGATTCTTATAAAAAAGTGAAATCCAACTTGATTTTGTTACTAACTAATATTTTCAAAATAGAAATTTCAGAGTAACAGATATAATTATATTAACTAAATGTTATTATTTTGGAAAATATAAATTATTTAATATTTTAAAAATAAGAAAATGGATGTCTAAAAGTTATTTAACGTTAACTAAAAGTATTTTAATTTATGATATAATTAAATAAAATAATTTAATTTAATTAATCTTGGTTGCCCTATTAATTGAATGTTATTATTTTGTTAAACATAAATTATGTAATATTAAAAATGTTAAAGAATAAAATCAAATGAAGTATAACAAAATTACAAAAAAGGAATAATATAAAATACATTATCATCCATATTTTTTTTTACCATTTTTTGATTATGCACAGAGTTAAAAATCATATATAAATACCTTACCCAAAAATGAGACTAAAAAAATTAAAATACACAGCCATTAAATTAATTTTTACAAAAAAACAAAACTTAACTTAATTTATTATACTAATTATTAATTTATGTCTATTTTTCTATTTTTAAATGTTTATTATAATATTATGTTTGTAACAATTAAAAAAGAGAGAAAATGAAGATTAAATTATATATATAAAGATTATAGTGTTTATCAAAATGGGATGCAATTAAAAAGTTTTAATTTCAAAATATTGGGTGAACTTATTAAAAGGGAGTGCATTTAGCAAATTTCAAGTTTTTCTGAATACCCAACACGCCTACCAGACCAAAACCTTCTTTTATTATATATATATAGATAGATTTATGAAACTAAAACTGAAATATACTTTTAAGAGTATCTTTCACGCTCTAATTTACTAGCACTCACATGGTGATGATTATGAAATTGACTGCAAAATTTGAAAGAATCACAACCTACTAAAATACATAATTTCCCATTTTATGAAGGCATGAAATTCCGAGTATGACTTCGCCTGGCAAGTGGCAATACCACCTCAGAAACTTCTGGCAACATGACCCTTTTCCTTTTGACGTAAATCAGACCTTTTGGTTGCTCCACATTCTAATCTCTAAGCACGTTCGGAGGTTGCTCCTTTGCCTTTCTCAACTTGCTTGAGATTCTTACTAAGTTCCCGTGCTCTCTGAAATCGTCAATAATGCAGTCAGAATCCCACAGTACACGCATTAGAAGCTCAGAAACTATCTGGCTTGAAAGCATAAATAGATAACAAATTTATGTTTCAGTTGATACACATTTTACTAACGATTACTAAAATGCTGTTATTTACATTCTTTTCCTGCTTTCGCAATTTTGTTAAAGAAATATAAAACATTTCTAACCATAACAAAATATTGTTTTCATCTTACCCTTCAGAAAATCGTGATACAGAAACAAGCTCAGAAATCTACTATATCAAATAATGTACCTTTCCTTACCACCCCGAAAAATGTAAACAAAGAAAGAAAAACACTAAACCAACTTAACAAGAACATTAATACTTACAAGTGGATTTAATTCTAATTTATAAGCCATACCCAGACTTTCGTGTATATATGATCCCCATATTGTGCATACAAACAAGTTCAGACCTACTCACTATCTGATAGAAAAATGTGAAATAATACTCAAATGATGAATGTCCTCAACAAAATCAGACAAAAGGAAGGACAGCTAATTCACATTACAATATCACCCAGATTATGCAGGCTATACCCTAAATTACAATTATAATTTACTGTCTGTTTTCTTTAAACACTTTAACCCTTGAGAGTTTTTCTTTTTACCCTTGAGAGTCCTTATGATCACGCTACCTAAATTAAGCAGCAATAATAGAAAAAAAAAAAAAAAAAAAGGGGGCAACTGAATCAAGTGCTATAAAGCCCCTACCACTACGAGTATATCGTAGGCAACCTTTGTATTTTCAAGAGGTTAATCCCTTGACTCAACCTGTGACCTTCCTAGTCACATGGTAGCAACTCCAACTGTTGCACCAAGGATCCCCTTCAACTTCAACCAGTAATAATATAAAATGACAAAAATCTTGTTCTGCAACACCAACTTAGTAATTAGCTGCTCAATCTCAACAATTACCAATATCTTTTCTCTTTACAATTATTTTTCCAAACAGTCCGACCTCCTAACCACACACAATTTCCACACTATCTTAATTGTATAACCCTATTCAACAATCCACAATTCCACACTATCCAATTTTTACTTCTTTCTGCTATACCAAATGGGATTCAATCCTTGTATGAGTGGGAAAGGCTAGGGCATCAAAACAGAGTAGAAAGGGAAGGCCTACACATTTGCCTCCTAGTTCCTATTCCAAGTTTCAACAATGTCATGCTCAACTTTTTCAAACCCATTAGCAGACATATTGCTGCAGCAGCCAATTTTGCAAACATAACAATATCTTCGTTAAAACAGCAGGGCCACATGGGGGCATTCAATTAGCTTCTTTGGAAAACCAAGAGGGGAAGATACTTCAAAATGGAACAAATCAGATCAAAATTGAATCTTTGCAAGACAAGGAACAAAATGTGTAATCAAGACAAAAAGTTTTTTTTAAAAAAAAAAAACCTCAAAACTTATTTCCACTAATAGGATACAGTGCTTCAAATTACAAAACATCTAACTGAAGAAAGGATCTTCAAAAGGATTCATTTCAATTCATAATGATCATTCAACAAAATTTCATGAATGCGAGTAAACTATTCTCACATAAACCTTAGAAGATGACAAGAGTTTAACGGGCATCACTCTGTTTTTACACTCAATCAGAAATCATATTTTAAAAATAGCTATTATAAAAGTCAACAAACTTACTTTAATATATATGCATATATATATATATATATATATATATATATATATATATATGATCAGTTTGTGATGACACGATGAAGTTATGTTAAAGTATTGGTACATAGTACAATGTAACATAATTTCCTTGTAAGTTATGACCAACATGATTTTCGATTGGTGTCGGTGCACACCTATTTGAACTCAAACCAAGTCTTACCGTACAAGAAACAGAGATAAATCCAATCTAATATTAGAATTGTAGAGTAAAGTGGGAAATTTAACAAGGAGGAGAAGTAACAAACAGGAGGCAATTGGAGATCCAAGGAGCGCAGAGACATGTTAGCGATCTCGGCGACGGCAACGTCTCTAACCTCGGCGGCGTCGCTGGTCAAATCCTCGTAGGCAGCCTCGAAGGCCTCTTCCCAGAAGCGCGGCAACCTGATCCTACGGTTATTCGTGTACACGTCCCACATGTGCCTCACCACCTTCTGCCTCTCCTCTATTTCCTGAACCACTTAAAGATCTGACGTCAACTAGTGATATGACCAAATTAAAGTATATAAAATGAGGGACATATCCCTCGTGTTTTTGTAAACTTACGAGGACGTCGAGGTGGTCGTGAAGGGAGGCGTGGAGGTCGTGGGAGAAAGTGTTGAGTGTGCCGGACCAGCGGAGAGAGACTGTGCCGGTGAACATGGACCAGAATGCGAGGAGCAGCATGGCAGCTAGTGCCCAGAATTTGTAGCATCCTTTTCCGAATAAACCTGAATCTGAGGCTGAGGCTTCCTTCTTCGCAATAGGGAGTGTCTCCTCATCCTTCATTTCTTTTCAATTTAATCGAATTGCTTGGGCTTCATAGGAGTGGAGTGTGTTCGATCTGGCGTGATGAAGAAACAGTAACAGAGATTTTCAATAATTAGTAGTTTTATTTTATTCAATAAATTTTTTTGAATTCGTGGGCTATAATTAAAAAAGAAGAAGAGAGGGTTCCATTAAGTTATGTTGACCTGTGTGTTTTGTGGGGTACATCGATACCGCAGGCGACCGACACGGAGACGACACCGTTTTCGTGCGATGTAAGCCTTTACGCCTTACAAAGTTGTTTATAGATCTCCTTAAAATCAACTAATTACTCTCCTCCTTTTCTTCCATCCGTCATTTAAAATTGTTATATTGAAAATACTAATAAAAATATAATTTTTTTATTATAATAAAATAGTTGTGAGATTTTTTTCTCTACGATTAATACGTGTATAAATTAAAGGACTATTATTTATTAATCAATTATAAAAATAAAGTTTTATCACGTGGATAAATATGCTGATAATTAAATTTTTATATTTTAAGAAATTATTATTAAATAAAAAATTATTATAATTTTTAATGTGGATATATATATATATATATATTTAAACTAAAAAAATACAGGAAATATAATGATTTGAACTGGGTTGAAATATAAGGGAAACTCATAATTTCTGTGTTCTAGTCTAAACTAAAATAAACCAATAGTAATCGATCATTGTTTTTTGGTATTAAGTCTATGATTCAAAACTTATCAGCGTGACACAACCGATACGTACAATAACCAATTTTTAAACAATTGACTTCCAAGGCCTAATTAAGCTGTCTACCCTACCAAGCATTGTACATTTGGACTTTCATGTTTTTTTATGTCCATTCATTTTGTTGAATTTTTTACTTAACGATGCAAAGAAAACGATGTCACGCTCATGGATCTTGGTTGAACAATATATAAATTCTGTGTTGAATTTTACAACATGTAGCCCAAAATGCATTCTCTGAAGTGCTCTTTCTCACTATAACACACCACACTTTCTATAATGGACCGGTTTCTATTGCTACATTTTTCCCACTGTATTTTTTGCTGAAAACCATCTCCATCTCTTCCACGGGCACACCTTTGGTTTCAGGAAGGAAAAAGTAGAAGAACACCCAAGCCACTATAGATATCCCAGCAAACATGAAAAAGCTCCCCCCTATAGTGATCGCTTTGTAGACCGAAATAAAACTCATGGAAACCACAGCATTCATGGTCCTATTCACCGCAACTCCTATACTAGTCCCTTGCGCCCTCAACTTCAAAGGAAAAATCTCCGACGCATAAACCCAAGTAACAGGCCCAAGCCCAATATTAAAGAAAGCAACATAAGCATAAGTGGCCACAATGCTAAGGCTTAAAGCCCACAAAAGCTTTTCACTAAAACGATCCACCATGGTCAAACTAAACCCCAAAAGTGTGAGCCCACAAACCATTCCCCCAGTGCTGATTTGTAAAAGACGCCTTCTACCAACTTTGTCAAGCAAAAACAAAGCCATGACCAAGAAAATGATCTTTGTTAGGCCAATACCAACCGTTGCAAGAAGAAGCTTGTCCTTGCTTGTGACACCAGCTTTCTTGAAGATTCTGGGACTATACAACATCACAGCCTCAATGCCAGTTGCATGCTCAAAGAAGTGAATCCCCACTGCCGCAATTAGCATCCAACGCACTTCCGGTGTGGGCCTCAGGAGCAATTCTTTCCACACCCCTTCCCCCTGTGACTTGTAAGAGTGCTTCACATTATTGTCATCAACATGACAATCATTAAACCTCAGTGCAACTTTTATTTCCGTCAATCGAAGCTCAACCTCGTGTTCGGTGTTGGAAACTCGCAATAACACTTTTTTTGCATCCCCTAGGCGACCTTGCATCGCCAACCACCTTGGGGACTCTGGCATCGCCATAATCCCCAAGGCCAAAGCGAGCGAGGGAAAAGCTGCTACACCAAGCATTAATCTCCATCCTAGCCTCAAAGTCAATTTTCCCAAAAAGTAATTTGATATGTACCCAAGTAAGATCCCAATGCCGATGCAAATCGGGGTAACGAGGTTAGAAAACCCCTTGATGTTGCAGAAGAAATCTCTGCTGAGTAAACTGGTGCTATCATGAGAGCAAAGCCTACACCAACACCACCAACACACCTTCCAAGCATTAGAATTGCATAGTTTGGACCATACCCCATGAGAATTGCACCCACCATGAAGAGGAGTGAAGCCAACAAGATTGTGTAGCGACGACCAATATAATCGGAGGTTCTTCCCGCAGCTAAGGACCCCATCAATGCACATAGGTTCAAGATTCCTGCAAGAACCTCTTGTTGGGTGTCACTGATTCCAATGTCATCCTTGATAAATATCATTGCTCCACTCATAACGCCAGTGTCTAGCAAAATCATGCATGTGAATAGATAAACTTAAAAACTTTTAAACATGTGCATCAAATCATTTTACATTTTAAAATAAAATATAATCATTTGAAATTAAGAAAAAAAAATAGCCATAGTTTTTTAGATGCTTTTATTATTAGAATTAAAGTTTCACTTTGTATCAATAGTGTATGTTGATTTTTAATATGGAGTACTGTTTTTCTTTATTATTGAGATAGAATTCTAATTTTGTTTATAAAATAATACTAAAAACATATGTAAGTGTCTTCATGTAAGTATATAATATATTTTGGCTAACAAAATGTATGTACAACTTATAATTATGTTTTTTTTTGTCCAGGACATCCTCAACCAAAAACCAAAATATTAATTTCTTAAACTATCAAATATTTAATTAAAGTGTTGAACTTTTCCAATAAATATTATTTTATATGTACATAAACCTAAAAATGGAACTTAATTGCATGTTTAAGGAACATGATATTAAGAAATATAATTAATATCTTAAATTTTATAAAAATAATAAAAAAAGGAGGGAGAGAGAATGCAATATTACCATAGCCAGATATGATGGATACCATTGAAGCAACTACAGCACAAGCAAAGGCATATTTGTTGAACGTCGTCGGCTGGTCTTCTTTGCCACCATGCTCCATTATTACTATAATTATAATTATAATAATCAAGGTCTCTTTGGCTTCCTCTATATAGCTACAAAATTTCTCTAGGAGTAAAAAGCTACTCAACGTGATTTCATTTTGTGTCCAATTTCCTGAATTCCAAACATGTTTATATAGGAGACGAAGTGTGGACAAGGGATCGTTGGTCTGATATGGTTCCCACTAACTGTGGGATAGTCAGAGATACTTGCTGGTCGCTGTTATACTACTGAATATCATATGTGGCACAAAAAATGAGAATCTAAAAGTCTAATAACAATAGGGAAGAGGAAAAAAGAAAGAAAAGGAGAAAAACACTATAGGTAAAGTTGGGCTTGAATTAGTTAAACTAATTAGTGGGACACGCTTGGCTAATGAACGAATATCAATGAGGAAAGTTGGGGTAGAATTCCTCAAATTTGTCGTAATCTATATATGAATTTATCACTGGCCTCGGGAAATTTGAGACTGATTAATTAATTATAATTACTTATGGATAAGGATTGATTACAAAACACGACCTGATTGTTGGTATAATCTCGTATTCACGTGGATAAATATTCTGCCGACTTGACTAGGATGTAGCTGTTTTTTAACATGACAAATTTGAAAAACATCATAATAAACCATAACCATTATATTTGTATTAAAAGAAATATTACAATGGTACCTGAAATTTAAAGATTTTGGTACCAAGTTGAGAATTTTTTTTCCTTTCCTTATTCAACTATTTATCCAAGAAAGTAAATGTATCAAAAAGTTTAAATCTTTCTGGATATCATAATAATTCTCTTATATTAATTATAAGTCCGAAGTGAATAAAATTGTATAGTTAATTTGAAATGAATAAAACTCTTTTGTAGAATTAAATCCTCAATTTAGATTGTTAGTGAGAAATATTCAAATTTGTCATATATTACTCCCTTCTCCTTCTTATTTTCTTGAACCTTTGTACCAATCTTATATCTCAAGTTCCTTATTGATACCAATATAGAAGGAAAACAGGGGAGTGAAGCTGGAAAAAAAAAATAGCTGGATATAATTGTACAAAGTAATTTTCCAACCTTGATGGACATGATTAAATTGCAAAATAAATTAAAAGGACTAGTTTTAGGGTGACAGAAAAAATTAAATGAGATTTTAGCAGTTACGGAATATGATATAATGTGGTAAAGAAACAAGAGACATATAATAATAATTTAAAAAGATATTAAACATACATGATATCAACATTATTGAGTATAATAGAAATTATTAGTTTTCCACAAATATGGAATCGCTATCTAAATCTCAATTAAGAAAATTTATATGAGAAATGTTATTAATAAACCCTTTAATATTTTTTAACACACTCTTTATTATTGACTAATATTTATTGAAATTAATATTTTTTATGAATTTTACTTTTTATTTAATGAGTCTTTTTCTTGACTTTATAATTTTTTTTAAAAATAACTACTAACACGGTATGTGTTAAAATGAATCTGTTAAAAAATATATTAGTAGCACTCCTCATCTTTATGTGTAAAACTGTAAATGTAAATTGTAATACTCATCGTTCAAAAGAGAAAAGAAAATAAGAAAAAAGGTGCATGACATGACAAGTTTCTGTAACATTTTTTAAAATAAAAATAATAATCCTGCTTTTTTTTTTTTCAGATAGTGATGAATCACACAATTGACCATCCGATAGATGGCCAAGAGTAAGAAAAGTTTTTATTTTAGGAATGCTAAAAAAATTTCGTGAGACAAAAATTGTATGTATAAGTCTGTTGCAACTTGCAGTAAATTTATAAATGAGAGAATAAAGATAATAATAGATATTACTATTATTAATAATGAGTATTTCATTAAATTAAATAGGAATAAACTAATAAGATTTTTAAAATTGAAGAAAAATATGAAAATAATTATTAAGACAAATTAAGAAATATATTTTCAATTTAATATAAAGAATCGGGATTTAAAAATTAAACCCAATTGAAATCAAATATAAGTAAAATAATTTGAAAATATAGAAATAAAATTAAAATTAAATATTTAAAGCAAGATATGTTATGAAAATTAGTGAAGTTAAGAATATTTGTTAAAGTTTAAAATAAGAGTTTTAAAAATAAAGTAGAAACTAGAAACTATTTAACATTTTAAAGTTTTACCTTAAAAATTCTGTTAAAACTAAAATTTTGTTTTTTTTTATCTTATATTGGTTAAATTTAGATGAAAATAAATTAGAGAGAGGTTAAGGCGTGCAACTTATTTTTAAAAGTTACTTTACTTAATTTTTTAAAAGTTTTTTTCTTCTTATTTTCTTTTATGAAAGATAAATTCCTTGATTTTTTTTCCTCCAAAATCAGATTCCTTTAAAATGAGTAAACTCTCTTTCTGAAATTATAAGTTGGTCTTTTTTTTTTTTCCTTTAATATTTTATATTTTTCTTGTTTTGGGATATTGGTTTATTCAGCAATCGTTGTCATCAAAATACGTTTGAACTCGATCGCATGTAACAAGAAAAGAATATGCGTGATAGTTTATGTTCATGAATGAGGACTCCAGTGGATGGGTGGAGTGCGGAAAGCGATGACACGAGCTAAAGCAAAAAGTATAACATTATATACCACCACTAGGTGAGGCTCCAAACAAATCAACGTATTAGTCATGAGTTGAAAGAACGATGTAAGATACTATTATATTCAAAAGAATAATTTATTGAGTTAGTAAAAAAAATTATGTGTAATTTTTTTTAAATCATGGATAATCATACATCGTTTGTTAGCAAATTAATAACAAATTTAGTGAGTTGAAGAACATATGTAATATCTAATCTAAGATAAAAAAAAAAACAATTCAACTATTTAAAGATAATTTTATTGTTTATGATAGTCCCTGTTAAGTTTGAAAAAAATATTTTTCTTAAAAAATAATTATATCTATAGAATTTAGTTCAACTGATTAAAGAATACCTAAAAATTATGGTAAGGTCTCTCATACTCAAGTCAAACTCCTCAATTCAAATAAATAAATAAATAAGATGTCATGGTCTTTGAAGAAAATTTATCAAAGCCGAGAGACATGAATTAAACTCAGTTAATCCTTTACCTTTCATATAGATAGATTTTGTTACACCTGTTGCATCTCTTTCTCTCTATAACGCGACTTTGTTAACTCTCCCATTTGATAGCGATTTCCAATTTTGTTAATCGATAACTACATCTCAATCTTGGCTTGAAATGTGGGAAGTCCTAACATATTTGCAGCCTTACCCTGGATCAACAATCAAAGTTGATCATGCATGCTATCATCTCAAGATATTTGGTGTGATAAATACAGAAAAATGTGACAAATAGAGTGCTCAAATATTTCTAGAAATTTATTTCTTAAATTCAATTACACTTTTCTTGTAGTGTATATTCATGTGAGGAAACTTTGTTATTAAGTGAGGGCTTTCTTTTTGTCAATAGATCATTCATTGAAAAAGCCCAGCTACACGTACTTACAAAGCATGGCTGATAAAAAAATAAAACTTACAAAGCATATATAAAAACTAAACACTAAACAGATCGAGTGTTATAACAGTGTACACTGTACAGTGTACAGCATATTAACAATGACAGATTAGAAACTTACGCTTAGAACTAATTACAAATACAAAGAACAAAACAAAAACATAGATAGAGCCATGAACTTTTTTTCACTTTTTTCCTTTAATTTCTTTGTTATTCCTTTCGTGATCACACATATCTGTCAATGCAGGCACATGTCAGAACAGTAATATTCTTCAGACTTTGGGAAATCATGCTTATAAGATATACTTATTAATTGGGCCTATATTCTAGAACTCATTCTTGACAAAATATTGTTTCCAAATAAATATCTTGTGTTTATCGTGGTATTTGAGCGAATTATAAGAACCTACCTCAGATGGAGTGTACGACACTGTTTTAAAGACCACACGGAATCAGGCTACACTGTTTGTGCGCAACTAGTACCATACCGAGGAATAGCAAAAGAGACCTTACATAATTTGTTATAGACTAATAATTATACTTTGAAATGTAGTATCTCACAGGGCACCGGATATTTATCACAACATATTACTGTTGCTTAGCAGCAAACTACAAACAGCAATTTTTTGGACATTGCTAAGGTATTCCACACTCTCCACTAATCTCATTAATTTTATTTTTTTTTTGTCAACCACAATTACACGCAGCAAGCGAGATAGTCTCTGAAAAAGTACTCATAATCTCTTATTTATGACCAAAAAGTTTCATTAGGAGTACAAAGATTCAACATCATAATATATAAAGTGGTAATAATTTTAATTTATAAATAAAAATTATTTGTTTAAAGTTTATAAAATAGTTAATATGACCTTAATTTTTAGTTATAATCTTAGTTGTGTAGGTATAAAAATCTACTCAAATGTTAAGAAGGATTTATTTTATTTAGTTAAGCTCATGCTAATTACAACATTATCATTAGCTGAAAATTGTTAAAAAAATATGATTAAAATTGTAAATTGAGATGTATTTTAACTAACTATTTGAAATTAATCTTTTTTGAAATGTAAAGATTAATTAAAGAGGACTTTTTTTTATCAAAGTCCTTTTATATACGTAACTTAAGATAATAGTGATCAAAAGATATGCAATTAAACTTAAAGGGTTGGTGCAATAGTGTAAGACTTTATTGCATTCATACGAGTGAAAATAATTTATTTAATTAGATAATCTATATTCGATTTTTTTCTATATAAAATTTTCGAAAATAATTTATTTAACTAGATAATCTGTATTCGATTTTTATCTATATAAAATTTCTTTGAAACACCGATAATCACGTACTACGAGTGAAATTAATCTTTAATCCATCATTGGATTAAAAGATATATGTAATATCTGAAATAGGAAAAAAATATGCAACTAATATTTCCACTATAAATTGTTGACGTTAATTATGTGCCTTGGACATACTTTCTTTACCAACATATGAACAAAAAAGAGCCTATTAGAATTTGTTTTTTTTAAGCATCATTTTAATCAAATGGTCTGAGATTATATATGACGATATATAATTAAATGATAGTATATTATAAAAAATCTTTACACTGTTATCACGTTTAAATTACGTCCTTAATTATCTGTGGAGCACGAAGCAGTGTGAAGTACTTCCTAAGGGAAGTTTTTTTGAATTCGAACCTTGCTCTGTCTTGTATATGTTCAGTTTGTTACTCATAATTTGGTTAGCCATCGGATTGCTTAGCTCATGTAATTAATATCATTTTTTTTATTATAAAAAAAGTATATTCCGGTAATAAGTTTATTGCTAGTTTGACTTGTGCATCAGTTTTAGAGCTACACTGCTACGTTGATCATATTTTACATGGATCATAAAAGATAGGAATATTAAAGAATAAGAAAGTGAAATAGTAGTCAACCTGATTTGATTTATGACTTTTATGCTCGTGGCTGGCACAACAATTCGAATTTGGCTTTCTTTCTCTATAGTCCACACCTCAATCCCCAATTTCGCAGGAAAAATCAAACCCAACTTCGGCAAGGTGAGTGGGAGCTAAATAAACAATTTTTTTTCTTATTCTATTTTATGTTATATGATAACCGTGTTGGCATAACAAACTGATAAAATTTGATAACTTTATTTGGACTATAAGTTTGCTGAAAAGTTAAATTTAAACACCATTATCAATATCATATGATTCACATTCATACAAATTTTTTGGTCGACATGGTAAGTAACAGACACAAGTTTTTAAGACACTATATTATTTTAGTTTTTCAAGTTAATTTTAATAAATTAAGCTATTTTATTTTTCAAATTAAAAACCATCTTCCCATTAATTTTATTTTACAATTTTTACTAGTATATCTAAACTCTTACATTTTTTTTACTATTTAAATAATTAGGATTTTTTAATGCAAATAAAATTAAAATATTTGAAAGCAGAAATTGAGGTGTGATATATTGTGATTTAAATATGATGAAATGTTGCATTTTTTTTGGATTAAAATTTGATATTTTAAGATATTCCATTTGAGTCGTATTTTCCTGTCCCCGTAATTTCTAATATAAAGGTAATTGTTAATAAGAGCAAATTACATTAACTTTTCTTCAAATTAGTCCTTATTACACGAACACCTTCTCCTTACTTTGCCCCTACACAAACCTCTCATACCTTTTACAAGTCCATTACATATGCACCTCATGGGTCGTAACAATTATTAATTGAATCCCATCACATGTGAGACACGTGATTCTTTAATGAAATTTTAGGACCAAAAAGCCCTCATCTTCCTCACTTAACCCATTAAAAGCATTCAAGAGTATTTTTCTTGAAAAATTGGTGCACATGACTAGTTTTTCTTTGTGGGTTTCAAGTTGTTGTAGGCGAATGTTTGTTCTGAAGCACGGTTTGAGCTGGGTCTCGTGACACATTGAAAGTTTGTTGTCAATGAACAATCCCCATTTTCCATATTTCAAGCTAGACCTTTCCAAATTTCGAACCAACTAGAAATCCCCACCTTTGCATTTGAACAACCACCGCCTACCAACAAACTCCTTCAAACAATCGCCTAAGAAATCGCAGAACACAAAATTGTAGTGCCCTTGTCAGACCATCGTACAATCACTTCGAGATCAAGGATCAAAACCTTCCTCAAGGTTCAAACAATGAGACTGCCCAAGAAATCCCAGAATCCAAAATCATAGAACCAAGATCACAATGTCATCATTGCACCACCATAGAATAGCAATAGCGTGCACTATTTCGAGATCGAGGATTGAAGCCCTCCTCAAGGTTTCACATAGCATTATTGGAGCTACCATTTTTGCAATCCCTAACACAACAAATTGGGACTTTTGAAATTCACATAGAATACAAGATAAATGAACGTGTGCATGCTTAAAGGTTAATTTGGGCATATAAAAAATAATTACCACCGACAATGATGATAATGGTTTAGGAGAGACAAAAGAAATATAAATTTAAGTAGGAAATGTTCATGTAATAGGTATTAATTTAAGGAAAGATTATTGTAATTTACCCTATTACTACTAAGAATACTTAAAGAACATTCTAAAGCATGATTAATATTCTTATATTTAATGTCTAAAATTCAAACATACCCTTTACTAGTCGAGAAAAAAAGATGCGTTGAAGCATACGATGATAATAAAGGAAATTCAATATACCCTTTCTATTTCTAAATATATATTTTTAATTAATTCATTTTTTATTATAAAAATTGATTAATATAGTTAATGACACAGATTATATTATTTTACCAAATTTATCTTTAAGTTTATTAACACTCATAATTTCTTTTTTTTACCTAATTATTTTCACATTTAATTAATTAATGTTTGTTAATCTTTTTATTAAATCTTATAAGAGAGATAATATATTTATTTTTTAAATATATAATAATTATTGTAAATAATAAAGAATATATTAATAAAAAAACAACTTAAAAAATTCTTATAAAAAAAAATGACAACAATTGTAATGGTAAGAAGCAAAAGGAAACGTGGCAAATGGGTAGTGGTGCAAAACAAAACAGGGGAAGGCCATCGTCGGTTCTTTGACTTTGTATTTGTTTTGTTACCAATATTCATTGTTCCGCTTCGGCTATGTCTGTCTCTGTCGGTTGATACAGAATACGGATTCAAACTATGACAAGACTCCAAGCGCTACACGACAAAACTTGCGAGTAAACAGTCTTCCTCCACTCTTCTATCCTAGCCATATTGCATTCCCCTCCATTCAAACTTTATTTAACTTTATTAAACCACTTAACTAATCAAATTCACTACCTAATTTGTATAGCTATTCGCTGCCTTTCCCGTTTTAGGAAAAACCCAAGTTAACTTCGGAATATGTAAAAAAAAAAAAAAATTAAAAAAAGTTTGCTGTTTAGTGCTTACTGAAAACTTGCGGACACAGAACAGAAGAGGACTTAGTTTAAAGATTCTCGTTGGTGGCATTATTGGAGGTGGTAGGTAGGTGGCTAGGGTAAATAGAAAAGAGAAACGAGGTTAAATATATATATATATATATATATATATATATATATATATAAAAACACAAGAAAAAAGAAAAAAGAAAAAAAAAAAAACTCTGGAGGTTGACCGGTGGATATTAGAGTAGTAGTAGTAGTAGAAGAAAAAGAAAAACGGAAAAAGAATCCCTAAAGAGAAAGCAACAGAAACACCAAAGCAAGACTGTATCCATCGATCGATCATCCGAAAAAGTTTTGGTTTGTTTGAGTAAATGCGCCTGAGAGATTTCCATTTCCCCTGTTTGTGAATAGAGTTAGGAGGAGGTTCCGATGACGGTTGATTTGGACAACGCTTCCACCGCTTCAGGTGAAGCAGCCAGCGTCTCTTCCTCCGGCAATCAGACAAAACCCGCCGCTCCAAAGAAAAAACGAAACCTCCCCGGCATGCCAGGTAGTTGCAGTAACAGTAAAACAAAAACAAACAAACAAACAAACAATGATCAATCTCAATTTCCATTTAAATTTCTTCTTTATTCCTTTTTCTGATCAGATCCGGAAGCAGAGGTGATCGCTCTATCGCCGAAGACTCTCTTAGCAACGAACCGTTTCGTGTGCGAGATATGCAACAAAGGATTCCAGAGAGACCAGAATCTGCAGCTCCACCGGCGGGGTCACAACCTGCCGTGGAAGCTGCGGCAGAGGTCGAGCAAGGAGGTGAGAAAGAGAGTGTACGTGTGCCCCGAGCCCACGTGCGTGCACCACGACCCTTCCAGAGCATTGGGGGACTTGACGGGGATTAAAAAGCACTTCTGCAGAAAGCACGGCGAGAAGAAGTGGAAATGCGATAAATGCTCCAAGAAGTACGCTGTTCAGTCCGATTGGAAGGCGCACTCTAAAGTCTGCGGCACAAGAGAGTATAAGTGCGACTGCGGAACCGTTTTCTCCAGGTTCGTTTCCCTTTTTTTCTTTCTTTCTCTCTCTTCCTTGATTGTCTAATTTGTTTTGTTTTGTTCCTCTCCACTCTAAAAAAAGCCTTTGCTTGGTTGTTGGAATTTGAAGGAGGGATAGCTTCATCACGCATAGGGCGTTTTGCGATGCTTTGGCAGAGGAGAACGCCAGATCCCACTCTGTCGTAAAAGATATTTCGGAGAACGATTCCAAGGTTTTAACCGGTGATTCGCCACCGCCGCAGCCTGTCTCGGCGACTGTGGCTGCTACTACCACTACTACTACTACGCATGCAAATAGTGTTTTGTCCTCTTGTTTGCAGACGCAGAACCTAGGTAGGTTGGATAATTAATGCCTTAATTGGAAAATCATGTGATTTATTTTCTTGTCGCATGTGATGTGGTTAAAAGTAGACAACAACATGAAAGTTTTGTTTTTATTTTTGTGTATGTGAGCTTTGGAGGCTAGTATTTTTTTTGTCCGGTATTGTCTTTTGATGGGACTTGGGAGTGATCTGAGATTCCAGGGGCTAATTAAGTAATGGAAATATACAACTTAAAAGGT
Organism: Glycine tomentella; assembly: GCA_007407185.1. Taxonomy (NCBI): domain Eukaryota; kingdom Viridiplantae; phylum Streptophyta; class Magnoliopsida; order Fabales; family Fabaceae; genus Glycine; species Glycine tomentella. Next base: position 100,166 of record PYAF01005719.1, read on the forward strand.
TATCTGAATTATGCAATTGATAACAAGTGAGGTTCCAAGATTCAAAGCCAAAAAGAGGGAAAAGATTTGTTTGTTTTATTGGGGTGGGGGGAAAGGAAAGAGGAAAAACTATTATTTTGTTGTTTTCTTTTGAGCTTTTAACTTAAAGAGAAAGGCACCAACTTTCCGACTCCGAGTCTGTGTTTTCAAGTGGCTGCTTTTGATCTTCTTTCTTTCTCCTATTTAATTAACAATAGTAGTTCATTATAATAATGTTGTTGATGTTTTTTCTTTGCTTTTCTTGATTTTTGTTTGTGTTGTTCCAGATTTGCCAGAAAACAATCCCCCACAAGCCATTGAGGAGCCACAAGCTGCTACTGCTATAAGTGGGAGCTGTGGCAGCAACAGCAGCAGCACCTGCTCAACTAGCAATGGTGGCGCTACTTGTAATAGTAACAGTAGTAGTAGTGTGTTTGCAAGTTTGTTTGCTTCTTCCACAGCGTCTGGAACCCTACAGTCTCAAGCTCCAGCATTCAGTGACTTGATTAGAGCCATGGGGCCTCCAGAACACCCTGCAGATCAAATCTCGGGTCCTTCCTCCGAGGCGATATCTCTTTGCCTCTCCACCACTAGTGCCTCACCAATCTTCGCAACAGGTGGCCGGCAGTACGCGCCGTCGTCACCGCACCCGGCCATGTCAGCCACTGCATTGCTGCAGAAGGCAGCACAACTGGGTGCTGCTGCTACAAACGCCTCCCTTCTTCGCGGGCTTGGCATTGTGTCATCGTCACCTTCGGCTTCCACCTCGTCGGGACAGCAAAGTGTCCTGCAATGGGGCCAACAGCAGCTGGAACCCGAGAGTGGCTCGGTTGCTGCAGCAGGGCTAGGACTTGGTCTTCCGTGTGAAGACGGTGGTTCTGGACTAAAGGAATTGATGATGGGAACATCCTCAATGTTTGGTCCTAAACACACCACTCTTGATTTTCTAGGATTGGGGATGGCTGCTGGTGGCACTGCTGCTGGAGGCTTATCTGCACTCATCACATCTATTGGTGGTGGTTTGGATGTAACTGCAGCCTTTGGCAATGGAGATTTTTCTGGCAAAGATATTGGAAGTGGCTCTTGATATGATATGTTTTGGTAGTAAGCAAGAACTGCACTTATCAGGGCAAAAGTATATGATGGGGCCTTTCTGGATTGTGTTGCCCCCTTTAATTGCGACGGAAAGAAACTGTGATTTACTGTGTTAGAAAACGGAAAGGTGGCACAAGTTACAGTATGCTTGCTCTGGATGAAGGGTAGTTGTTGAATTAAGGGTGTTTGCAACAAAAGGGTTTGAACTTTGGTATGGTTGTCGTAGGTTTTGGCGACAGTGACACGTTTGAAGATAGATATCATCTTGTTTCGGCTCATTTGGCCTCCACAGTTTTGATTAAATTTAAATTATGGCATTGGATGCTTTGGGTCGTAGCTGTTGGCATATATCAGGAAACTTTGATGATGTAGTAGTTTTCTTCAACTGTCGATTTATTGTAACAAGGTGGTTCTCTACGTATGCCCCATTGTTTCGAACTAGCGAATGGTTGATTGAATTCTTCTAGTAAGTTAGTGTTTTTATGTAAATGTCATAAAGAATTGTAGTATTCCTTTGTAGATAAAATTCCTTTTCTAATCAGCTTTATTTAATTGCCAAGTATAGCCTTATGATAGTTGGAGTATCATATTTTTAGAAAGCATTTACTGTTGAATGAAAGTTTTATCGAACATTAGGAGGAGGATACATGTTTTTTTTTGGCAGCATGAGGAGGATGCATTGCTCACGTTAAACTAAACTAATATGTTTTTATAATTTTATGAATTAATTTAGTGTATTATTGTATTTTAATATAATGCTATCAATTTATTTCTCATTTAGTGTTTCTTAGTAGTAATTTTATAGGTTAGTTTATTGCTAATCAATTCCTTAGATGTTTTGGTTAAGCATTAAATGCACTTTGTTGAATGTTTCTAATTAAATCTTACTTGGTAAATGTTTGTTGTAATAATAATCTTTCGGTTTTTGAAAGTTTTTGTTAATAAAATCTTACAATCATTAACTCGAGTTATTATTTTTAAGTTATTTTATTATCTCTGTTTGCCAATTAGAATATAAATTATAGTTCATAATTGTGAATTCATCGCTGAAAAAATTGTAATTATTTTTAAAAAAATAATATAGATATCTTGCATTTTGGTCGTATAGAGAAATATAAAGTATGTAATTATAATTCTAAATTAGTTTGATGTATCAAAATAATTCTATATTAGTTTTCAATTTTATTTTAACATTTCTAGTTAATGATCATTATAAGCAGGTTGAGTTAAATTTTAATTAAAAAATTGTTCGAATACATCAATAATGAGGACAACAAGAAAGATAATATATCAACATTGTTACTACTTTAACTAGTATTTTAACACATCAATTAAAGTTTTTTTGTTCAATAATAGAGAATATTATGAAAATATATTAATTAGCACATGAACTAGAGACTCTTGGCCCAACTTGGATGCTTAATTGAGTGTTTGTATTTTCATCATAAAAGGAGAAACAAGGAAGAAATTGTCATGGATTGTATTTTTTCCACTAACAAAAAATCAACAATTAACAACTAATTTTTGTTGATAATATATGTATACACACACACACATAGCACGTGATCGTAAAATTTCCCTTAAGCTAAAAGAAAAATTTTATAAAACAACTAGAACGACAATGTTGGAGTTGAATGTTGGCTAACACATAAGCAACATGAACATAAAATAGGGATAACATAAACAAGGATGTTAAGGTGGATGTGTGGTTATAAGAAGATGAATAAGATAAGAAATGAAGATATTCGACGAAAGGTATCAGTAGTCCCGGTGAGTGAAAAGATGAGAGAACATAAATTGAGGTGATTTGGACACGTAATAAGACGGTCCTTGAATGCTCCAGTAAGAAGAAAAGTTTGTTACCAAGAGCTCAACACAAAGAGAGGTAGAGGTAGACCGAAACTTACCTAGGAAAAAGTAGTTAAGCAAGACTTAATGAAATGTAATATAAATTGACAGACAATGTGTTTTAGGACGGAATGGAGAAAAATAATAAGCTATAACTTAGTTAAGAGTTAGACCTGTTGTTATTTCTATATTCCAGATCATCCTTTTTTGATTTTTTTCCTCTTCATCTCCTTCTCCTTCTTTCCCCCTTCTTTGATATTACCTTTTTTTTTCAACCTCATTGTATCTATCATTTGGTTCATCTACCACTGATCCCAATTAACTTGGGTTAAAGGTGTTGTTGATATTGATGTTGATATATACACACACTCTAACTGAAGATGAGTTGAAAATACAATGACTTAGGATGAGGTGAACATACTCTAGCTTAGGTCAAGGTCAAATTATTCTGGTTGAGGTAGAGGTAAAGATATCCTGATTGAGACAAAGTTAAAGATTCTATAACCTAGGCTAAGTTGAATTTACTATAAATGAGGTTGAGGTGAATTTACTTTAGTTGAGACTAAGATCAAATTATTACTTTGATCGAGGTAAAGTTGAAGATACTTTGATCGAGGCTAGGGATAACAAAGTGGGTCAGTCCACCAAAAATGGGTCGGACTAGTCCTAACCCACCAAAAAATAAGATGGGCCGGACTAGCCCACTTTGCAAAATGAGCTAACAATGGTACCCTGTCCCAATTTTTTTAGTGGATTAAATACCCTAATTAATGCATGGTAGAAGATATTCTATCTATGACTGAGTTGAATATACTTCACTTGATGCAGGGGCAAAGATATTCTAGTTAAGGTAAAGGTGAAGATACTACGCTTAAGCCAAGATCAAATTACTCTAGTTAAGACAAAACAATTTCTTTATTTCTTTTTTTTAACATTGTTTAAACTTAAATAAATGGGTATCTAAGACTTCATGAACTAACCATGGTTAGGGTTAATTGATTAGGCAATTAGGTATCCAACGTGACATAAGCTAATTATGGTAAGAGTTAGCTAACTACTCAATTAGACACATTACGTGACCTTAAAATAAACTATCAAATTATGTTATTTTTTCTTAATTTCTATAGGTAGATTAAAAGATACAATATGATATTTTATCCTAATTTAGCATACAATTTATTTTTTCAATAAAATCAATAAATTTATAAAAAGAACTTGCATGAATAACTCAAAAAATTCTGCATACAAGAAAACTTTGCAGAGATTTAAGCCACATTGTATAAACTTTGCTATACAAAATGGGAATGCACAAGAAATAATCGAATTTGGTTTTACATAGCTTTTGTTTGTGAGGGGATAGTTGACTTTAATGATCAATGGTCATTATACTAAAGTTCTTCATATTCATGAAATATTTTTTAGACAACCAAAATAATTGGTGGTGTATAAAATGCAAAGTGAGAATATGAAGCCAGCCCCCGTAGACAAATATGAATATACAAAATGTAGAAAAGTTAAGATGGCGAAAAACTCAAATATGTTGAGCCGGCTATGTATGACACAACAACTGTTATGTCATCAAGCTTTCCACCATAATAACGGAACCCCAGCCTCTTGAGCAGCTGTAGAAAATGGTGTCTGAGCAGTTACTTGGGGTGTTCTAGTCCGGCTCTAACTGCATCTAAAACAATTTCAGCGACCTCATCATTGTACATATTGTCAAACAATCCATCTGTTCCAGCAATGACCACATCTCCTCGGGCAACAGGTATTGTAAAGACCTGAATTTGTGTTTGTCACACGTGTTAGTCTGTTTATTTGCAAGAAATATAAGAACTTGTTTTGAAACACACAAACTTCATCTGCTACGTGGCTTCCTAGGGAATAATTCTAGGATGATGACTATGCCATTTTCGTCCTTCTATTAATTTTTTTGGATTGACTGTTAAATGGAGAATATTCACTGCCCATTGATTAAAAGCCAGTCCAATGTTTTCCTTTCTTTCACATCCAGTTATAATGAAAAGGTGAGACAAGCAAAATCAAACACTCAATTAAGCATCATGTCTTAAAAATACTAGTTACTCTCTCATTTTCTTTTTAATTGTTGGTTTTTTGAAGAAAAAAAATATTCATGGTTATATGTCATTTGTAAAATTCAATATCATATTAATTACTCTTTTATTAATAATATAATTAATTGTTTCTTTATTTTTTTATTAATTAACAAATCTATTTATTGTGAAGGAAAAAGAAAAATGGATAAAATAGTAAATCCCACAACCATTTTACTAGAACCAATAGAACTTATTGCATTTCACAAAATAATTTTAAAAGATAGATAAAAAAGAAATCAAAGTAGTAAAAAATAGTAACAATGTTGATATATTATCTTTCTTGTTGTCCTCATTATTGATGTATTCGAACAATTTTTTAATTAAAATTTAACTCAACCTGCTTATAATGATCATTAACTAGAAATGTTAAAATAAAATTGAAAACTAATATAGAATTATTTTGATACATCAAACTAATTTAGAATTATAATTACATACTTTATATTTCTCTATACGACCAAAATGCAAGATATCTATATTATTTTTTTAAAAATAATTACAATTTTTTCAGCGATGAATTCACAATTATGAACTATAATTTATATTCTAATTGGCAAACAGAGATAATAAAATAACTTAAAAATAATAACTCGAGTTAATGATTGTAAGATTTTATTAACAAAAACTTTCAAAAACCGAAAGATTATTATTACAACAAACATTTACCAAGTAAGATTTAATTAGAAACATTCAACAAAGTGCATTTAATGCTTAACCAAAACATCTAAGGAATTGATTAGCAATAAACTAACCTATAAAATTACTACTAAGAAACACTAAATGAGAAATAAATTGATAGCATTATATTAAAATACAATAATACACTAAATTAATTCATAAAATTATAAAAACATATTAGTTTAGTTTAACGTGAGCAATGCATCCTCCTCATGCTGCCAAAAAAAAACATGTATCCTCCTCCTAATGTTCGATAAAACTTTCATTCAACAGTAAATGCTTTCTAAAAATATGATACTCCAACTATCATAAGGCTATACTTGGCAATTAAATAAAGCTGATTAGAAAAGGAATTTTATCTACAAAGGAATACTACAATTCTTTATGACATTTACATAAAAACACTAACTTACTAGAAGAATTCAATCAACCATTCGCTAGTTCGAAACAATGGGGCATACGTAGAGAACCACCTTGTTACAATAAATCGACAGTTGAAGAAAACTACTACATCATCAAAGTTTCCTGATATATGCCAACAGCTACGACCCAAAGCATCCAATGCCATAATTTAAATTTAATCAAAACTGTGGAGGCCAAATGAGCCGAAACAAGATGATATCTATCTTCAAACGTGTCACTGTCGCCAAAACCTACGACAACCATACCAAAGTTCAAACCCTTTTGTTGCAAACACCCTTAATTCAACAACTACCCTTCATCCAGAGCAAGCATACTGTAACTTGTGCCACCTTTCCGTTTTCTAACACAGTAAATCACAGTTTCTTTCCGTCGCAATTAAAGGGGGCAACACAATCCAGAAAGGCCCCATCATATACTTTTGCCCTGATAAGTGCAGTTCTTGCTTACTACCAAAACATATCATATCAAGAGCCACTTCCAATATCTTTGCCAGAAAAATCTCCATTGCCAAAGGCTGCAGTTACATCCAAACCACCACCAATAGATGTGATGAGTGCAGATAAGCCTCCAGCAGCAGTGCCACCAGCAGCCATCCCCAATCCTAGAAAATCAAGAGTGGTGTGTTTAGGACCAAACATTGAGGATGTTCCCATCATCAATTCCTTTAGTCCAGAACCACCGTCTTCACACGGAAGACCAAGTCCTAGCCCTGCTGCAGCAACCGAGCCACTCTCGGGTTCCAGCTGCTGTTGGCCCCATTGCAGGACACTTTGCTGTCCCGACGAGGTGGAAGCCGAAGGTGACGATGACACAATGCCAAGCCCGCGAAGAAGGGAGGCGTTTGTAGCAGCAGCACCCAGTTGTGCTGCCTTCTGCAGCAATGCAGTGGCTGACATGGCCGGGTGCGGTGACGACGGCGCGTACTGCCGGCCACCTGTTGCGAAGATTGGTGAGGCACTAGTGGTGGAGAGGCAAAGAGATATCGCCTCGGAGGAAGGACCCGAGATTTGATCTGCAGGGTGTTCTGGAGGCCCCATGGCTCTAATCAAGTCACTGAATGCTGGAGCTTGAGACTGTAGGGTTCCAGACGCTGTGGAAGAAGCAAACAAACTTGCAAACACACTACTACTACTGTTACTATTACAAGTAGCGCCACCATTGCTAGTTGAGCAGGTGCTGCTGCTGTTGCTGCCACAGCTCCCACTTATAGCAGTAGCAGCTTGTGGCTCCTCAATGGCTTGTGGGGGATTGTTTTCTGGCAAATCTGGAACAACACAAACAAAAATCAAGAAAAGCAAAGAAAAAACATCAACAACATTATTATAATGAACTACTATTGTTAATTAAATAGGAGAAAGAAAGAAGATCAAAAGCAGCCACTTGAAAACACAGACTCGGAGTCGGAAAGTTGGTGCCTTTCTCTTTAAGTTAAAAGCTCAAAAGAAAACAACAAAATAATAGTTTTTCCTCTTTCCTTTCCCCCCACCCCAATAAAACAAACAAATCTTTTCCCTCTTTTTGGCTTTGAATCTTGGAACCTCACTTGTTATCAATTGCATAATTCAGATAACCTTTTAAGTTGTATATTTCCATTACTTAATTAGCCCCTGGAATCTCAGATCACTCCCAAGTCCCATCAAAAGACAATACCGGACAAAAAAAATACTAGCCTCCAAAGCTCACATACACAAAAATAAAAACAAAACTTTCATGTTGTTGTCTACTTTTAACCACATCACATGCGACAAGAAAATAAATCACATGATTTTCCAATTAAGGCATTAATTATCCAACCTACCTAGGTTCTGCGTCTGCAAACAAGAGGACAAAACACTATTTGCATGCGTAGTAGTAGTAGTGGTAGTAGCAGCCACAGTCGCCGAGACAGGCTGCGGCGGTGGCGAATCACCGGTTAAAACCTTGGAATCGTTCTCCGAAATATCTTTTACGACAGAGTGGGATCTGGCGTTCTCCTCTGCCAAAGCATCGCAAAACGCCCTATGCGTGATGAAGCTATCCCTCCTTCAAATTCCAACAACCAAGCAAAGGCTTTTTTTAGAGTGGAGAGGAACAAAACAAAACAAATTAGACAATCAAGGAAGAGAGAGAAAGAAAGAAAAAAAGGGAAACGAACCTGGAGAAAACGGTTCCGCAGTCGCACTTATACTCTCTTGTGCCGCAGACTTTAGAGTGCGCCTTCCAATCGGACTGAACAGCGTACTTCTTGGAGCATTTATCGCATTTCCACTTCTTCTCGCCGTGCTTTCTGCAGAAGTGCTTTTTAATCCCCGTCAAGTCCCCCAATGCTCTGGAAGGGTCGTGGTGCACGCACGTGGGCTCGGGGCACACGTACACTCTCTTTCTCACCTCCTTGCTCGACCTCTGCCGCAGCTTCCACGGCAGGTTGTGACCCCGCCGGTGGAGCTGCAGATTCTGGTCTCTCTGGAATCCTTTGTTGCATATCTCGCACACGAAACGGTTCGTTGCTAAGAGAGTCTTCGGCGATAGAGCGATCACCTCTGCTTCCGGATCTGATCAGAAAAAGGAATAAAGAAGAAATTTAAATGGAAATTGAGATTGATCATTGTTTGTTTGTTTGTTTGTTTTTGTTTTACTGTTACTGCAACTACCTGGCATGCCGGGGAGGTTTCGTTTTTTCTTTGGAGCGGCGGGTTTTGTCTGATTGCCGGAGGAAGAGACGCTGGCTGCTTCACCTGAAGCGGTGGAAGCGTTGTCCAAATCAACCGTCATCGGAACCTCCTCCTAACTCTATTCACAAACAGGGGAAATGGAAATCTCTCAGGCGCATTTACTCAAACAAACCAAAACTTTTTCGGATGATCGATCGATGGATACAGTCTTGCTTTGGTGTTTCTGTTGCTTTCTCTTTAGGGATTCTTTTTCCGTTTTTCTTTTTCTTCTACTACTACTACTACTCTAATATCCACCGGTCAACCTCCAGAGTTTTTTTTTTTTTCTTTTTTCTTTTTTCTTGTGTTTTTATATATATATATATATATATATATATATATATATATATTTAACCTCGTTTCTCTTTTCTATTTACCCTAGCCACCTACCTACCACCTCCAATAATGCCACCAACGAGAATCTTTAAACTAAGTCCTCTTCTGTTCTGTGTCCGCAAGTTTTCAGTAAGCACTAAACAGCAAACTTTTTTTAATTTTTTTTTTTTTTTACATATTCCGAAGTTAACTTGGGTTTTTCCTAAAACGGGAAAGGCAGCGAATAGCTATACAAATTAGGTAGTGAATTTGATTAGTTAAGTGGTTTAATAAAGTTAAATAAAGTTTGAATGGAGGGGAATGCAATATGGCTAGGATAGAAGAGTGGAGGAAGACTGTTTACTCGCAAGTTTTGTCGTGTAGCGCTTGGAGTCTTGTCATAGTTTGAATCCGTATTCTGTATCAACCGACAGAGACAGACATAGCCGAAGCGGAACAATGAATATTGGTAACAAAACAAATACAAAGTCAAAGAACCGACGATGGCCTTCCCCTGTTTTGTTTTGCACCACTACCCATTTGCCACGTTTCCTTTTGCTTCTTACCATTACAATTGTTGTCATTTTTTTTTATAAGAATTTTTTAAGTTGTTTTTTTATTAATATATTCTTTATTATTTACAATAATTATTATATATTTAAAAAATAAATATATTATCTCTCTTATAAGATTTAATAAAAAGATTAACAAACATTAATTAATTAAATGTGAAAATAATTAGGTAAAAAAAAGAAATTATGAGTGTTAATAAACTTAAAGATAAATTTGGTAAAATAATATAATCTGTGTCATTAACTATATTAATCAATTTTTATAATAAAAAATGAATTAATTAAAAATATATATTTAGAAATAGAAAGGGTATATTGAATTTCCTTTATTATCATCGTATGCTTCAACGCATCTTTTTTTCTCGACTAGTAAAGGGTATGTTTGAATTTTAGACATTAAATATAAGAATATTAATCATGCTTTAGAATGTTCTTTAAGTATTCTTAGTAGTAATAGGGTAAATTACAATAATCTTTCCTTAAATTAATACCTATTACATGAACATTTCCTACTTAAATTTATATTTCTTTTGTCTCTCCTAAACCATTATCATCATTGTCGGTGGTAATTATTTTTTATATGCCCAAATTAACCTTTAAGCATGCACACGTTCATTTATCTTGTATTCTATGTGAATTTCAAAAGTCCCAATTTGTTGTGTTAGGGATTGCAAAAATGGTAGCTCCAATAATGCTATGTGAAACCTTGAGGAGGGCTTCAATCCTCGATCTCGAAATAGTGCACGCTATTGCTATTCTATGGTGGTGCAATGATGACATTGTGATCTTGGTTCTATGATTTTGGATTCTGGGATTTCTTGGGCAGTCTCATTGTTTGAACCTTGAGGAAGGTTTTGATCCTTGATCTCGAAGTGATTGTACGATGGTCTGACAAGGGCACTACAATTTTGTGTTCTGCGATTTCTTAGGCGATTGTTTGAAGGAGTTTGTTGGTAGGCGGTGGTTGTTCAAATGCAAAGGTGGGGATTTCTAGTTGGTTCGAAATTTGGAAAGGTCTAGCTTGAAATATGGAAAATGGGGATTGTTCATTGACAACAAACTTTCAATGTGTCACGAGACCCAGCTCAAACCGTGCTTCAGAACAAACATTCGCCTACAACAACTTGAAACCCACAAAGAAAAACTAGTCATGTGCACCAATTTTTCAAGAAAAATACTCTTGAATGCTTTTAATGGGTTAAGTGAGGAAGATGAGGGCTTTTTGGTCCTAAAATTTCATTAAAGAATCACGTGTCTCACATGTGATGGGATTCAATTAATAATTGTTACGACCCATGAGGTGCATATGTAATGGACTTGTAAAAGGTATGAGAGGTTTGTGTAGGGGCAAAGTAAGGAGAAGGTGTTCGTGTAATAAGGACTAATTTGAAGAAAAGTTAATGTAATTTGCTCTTATTAACAATTACCTTTATATTAGAAATTACGGGGACAGGAAAATACGACTCAAATGGAATATCTTAAAATATCAAATTTTAATCCAAAAAAAATGCAACATTTCATCATATTTAAATCACAATATATCACACCTCAATTTCTGCTTTCAAATATTTTAATTTTATTTGCATTAAAAAATCCTAATTATTTAAATAGTAAAAAAAATGTAAGAGTTTAGATATACTAGTAAAAATTGTAAAATAAAATTAATGGGAAGATGGTTTTTAATTTGAAAAATAAAATAGCTTAATTTATTAAAATTAACTTGAAAAACTAAAATAATATAGTGTCTTAAAAACTTGTGTCTGTTACTTACCATGTCGACCAAAAAATTTGTATGAATGTGAATCATATGATATTGATAATGGTGTTTAAATTTAACTTTTCAGCAAACTTATAGTCCAAATAAAGTTATCAAATTTTATCAGTTTGTTATGCCAACACGGTTATCATATAACATAAAATAGAATAAGAAAAAAAATTGTTTATTTAGCTCCCACTCACCTTGCCGAAGTTGGGTTTGATTTTTCCTGCGAAATTGGGGATTGAGGTGTGGACTATAGAGAAAGAAAGCCAAATTCGAATTGTTGTGCCAGCCACGAGCATAAAAGTCATAAATCAAATCAGGTTGACTACTATTTCACTTTCTTATTCTTTAATATTCCTATCTTTTATGATCCATGTAAAATATGATCAACGTAGCAGTGTAGCTCTAAAACTGATGCACAAGTCAAACTAGCAATAAACTTATTACCGGAATATACTTTTTTTATAATAAAAAAAATGATATTAATTACATGAGCTAAGCAATCCGATGGCTAACCAAATTATGAGTAACAAACTGAACATATACAAGACAGAGCAAGGTTCGAATTCAAAAAAACTTCCCTTAGGAAGTACTTCACACTGCTTCGTGCTCCACAGATAATTAAGGACGTAATTTAAACGTGATAACAGTGTAAAGATTTTTTATAATATACTATCATTTAATTATATATCGTCATATATAATCTCAGACCATTTGATTAAAATGATGCTTAAAAAAAACAAATTCTAATAGGCTCTTTTTTGTTCATATGTTGGTAAAGAAAGTATGTCCAAGGCACATAATTAACGTCAACAATTTATAGTGGAAATATTAGTTGCATATTTTTTTCCTATTTCAGATATTACATATATCTTTTAATCCAATGATGGATTAAAGATTAATTTCACTCGTAGTACGTGATTATCGGTGTTTCAAAGAAATTTTATATAGATAAAAATCGAATACAGATTATCTAGTTAAATAAATTATTTTCGAAAATTTTATATAGAAAAAAATCGAATATAGATTATCTAATTAAATAAATTATTTTCACTCGTATGAATGCAATAAAGTCTTACACTATTGCACCAACCCTTTAAGTTTAATTGCATATCTTTTGATCACTATTATCTTAAGTTACGTATATAAAAGGACTTTGATAAAAAAAAGTCCTCTTTAATTAATCTTTACATTTCAAAAAAGATTAATTTCAAATAGTTAGTTAAAATACATCTCAATTTACAATTTTAATCATATTTTTTTAACAATTTTCAGCTAATGATAATGTTGTAATTAGCATGAGCTTAACTAAATAAAATAAATCCTTCTTAACATTTGAGTAGATTTTTATACCTACACAACTAAGATTATAACTAAAAATTAAGGTCATATTAACTATTTTATAAACTTTAAACAAATAATTTTTATTTATAAATTAAAATTATTACCACTTTATATATTATGATGTTGAATCTTTGTACTCCTAATGAAACTTTTTGGTCATAAATAAGAGATTATGAGTACTTTTTCAGAGACTATCTCGCTTGCTGCGTGTAATTGTGGTTGACAAAAAAAAAATAAAATTAATGAGATTAGTGGAGAGTGTGGAATACCTTAGCAATGTCCAAAAAATTGCTGTTTGTAGTTTGCTGCTAAGCAACAGTAATATGTTGTGATAAATATCCGGTGCCCTGTGAGATACTACATTTCAAAGTATAATTATTAGTCTATAACAAATTATGTAAGGTCTCTTTTGCTATTCCTCGGTATGGTACTAGTTGCGCACAAACAGTGTAGCCTGATTCCGTGTGGTCTTTAAAACAGTGTCGTACACTCCATCTGAGGTAGGTTCTTATAATTCGCTCAAATACCACGATAAACACAAGATATTTATTTGGAAACAATATTTTGTCAAGAATGAGTTCTAGAATATAGGCCCAATTAATAAGTATATCTTATAAGCATGATTTCCCAAAGTCTGAAGAATATTACTGTTCTGACATGTGCCTGCATTGACAGATATGTGTGATCACGAAAGGAATAACAAAGAAATTAAAGGAAAAAAGTGAAAAAAAGTTCATGGCTCTATCTATGTTTTTGTTTTGTTCTTTGTATTTGTAATTAGTTCTAAGCGTAAGTTTCTAATCTGTCATTGTTAATATGCTGTACACTGTACAGTGTACACTGTTATAACACTCGATCTGTTTAGTGTTTAGTTTTTATATATGCTTTGTAAGTTTTATTTTTTTATCAGCCATGCTTTGTAAGTACGTGTAGCTGGGCTTTTTCAATGAATGATCTATTGACAAAAAGAAAGCCCTCACTTAATAACAAAGTTTCCTCACATGAATATACACTACAAGAAAAGTGTAATTGAATTTAAGAAATAAATTTCTAGAAATATTTGAGCACTCTATTTGTCACATTTTTCTGTATTTATCACACCAAATATCTTGAGATGATAGCATGCATGATCAACTTTGATTGTTGATCCAGGGTAAGGCTGCAAATATGTTAGGACTTCCCACATTTCAAGCCAAGATTGAGATGTAGTTATCGATTAACAAAATTGGAAATCGCTATCAAATGGGAGAGTTAACAAAGTCGCGTTATAGAGAGAAAGAGATGCAACAGGTGTAACAAAATCTATCTATATGAAAGGTAAAGGATTAACTGAGTTTAATTCATGTCTCTCGGCTTTGATAAATTTTCTTCAAAGACCATGACATCTTATTTATTTATTTATTTGAATTGAGGAGTTTGACTTGAGTATGAGAGACCTTACCATAATTTTTAGGTATTCTTTAATCAGTTGAACTAAATTCTATAGATATAATTATTTTTTAAGAAAAATATTTTTTTCAAACTTAACAGGGACTATCATAAACAATAAAATTATCTTTAAATAGTTGAATTGTTTTTTTTTTTATCTTAGATTAGATATTACATATGTTCTTCAACTCACTAAATTTGTTATTAATTTGCTAACAAACGATGTATGATTATCCATGATTTAAAAAAAATTACACATAATTTTTTTTACTAACTCAATAAATTATTCTTTTGAATATAATAGTATCTTACATCGTTCTTTCAACTCATGACTAATACGTTGATTTGTTTGGAGCCTCACCTAGTGGTGGTATATAATGTTATACTTTTTGCTTTAGCTCGTGTCATCGCTTTCCGCACTCCACCCATCCACTGGAGTCCTCATTCATGAACATAAACTATCACGCATATTCTTTTCTTGTTACATGCGATCGAGTTCAAACGTATTTTGATGACAACGATTGCTGAATAAACCAATATCCCAAAACAAGAAAAATATAAAATATTAAAGGAAAAAAAAAAAAGACCAACTTATAATTTCAGAAAGAGAGTTTACTCATTTTAAAGGAATCTGATTTTGGAGGAAAAAAAATCAAGGAATTTATCTTTCATAAAAGAAAATAAGAAGAAAAAAACTTTTAAAAAATTAAGTAAAGTAACTTTTAAAAATAAGTTGCACGCCTTAACCTCTCTCTAATTTATTTTCATCTAAATTTAACCAATATAAGATAAAAAAAAACAAAATTTTAGTTTTAACAGAATTTTTAAGGTAAAACTTTAAAATGTTAAATAGTTTCTAGTTTCTACTTTATTTTTAAAACTCTTATTTTAAACTTTAACAAATATTCTTAACTTCACTAATTTTCATAACATATCTTGCTTTAAATATTTAATTTTAATTTTATTTCTATATTTTCAAATTATTTTACTTATATTTGATTTCAATTGGGTTTAATTTTTAAATCCCGATTCTTTATATTAAATTGAAAATATATTTCTTAATTTGTCTTAATAATTATTTTCATATTTTTCTTCAATTTTAAAAATCTTATTAGTTTATTCCTATTTAATTTAATGAAATACTCATTATTAATAATAGTAATATCTATTATTATCTTTATTCTCTCATTTATAAATTTACTGCAAGTTGCAACAGACTTATACATACAATTTTTGTCTCACGAAATTTTTTTAGCATTCCTAAAATAAAAACTTTTCTTACTCTTGGCCATCTATCGGATGGTCAATTGTGTGATTCATCACTATCTGAAAAAAAAAAAAGCAGGATTATTATTTTTATTTTAAAAAATGTTACAGAAACTTGTCATGTCATGCACCTTTTTTCTTATTTTCTTTTCTCTTTTGAACGATGAGTATTACAATTTACATTTACAGTTTTACACATAAAGATGAGGAGTGCTACTAATATATTTTTTAACAGATTCATTTTAACACATACCGTGTTAGTAGTTATTTTTAAAAAAAATTATAAAGTCAAGAAAAAGACTCATTAAATAAAAAGTAAAATTCATAAAAAATATTAATTTCAATAAATATTAGTCAATAATAAAGAGTGTGTTAAAAAATATTAAAGGGTTTATTAATAACATTTCTCATATAAATTTTCTTAATTGAGATTTAGATAGCGATTCCATATTTGTGGAAAACTAATAATTTCTATTATACTCAATAATGTTGATATCATGTATGTTTAATATCTTTTTAAATTATTATTATATGTCTCTTGTTTCTTTACCACATTATATCATATTCCGTAACTGCTAAAATCTCATTTAATTTTTTCTGTCACCCTAAAACTAGTCCTTTTAATTTATTTTGCAATTTAATCATGTCCATCAAGGTTGGAAAATTACTTTGTACAATTATATCCAGCTATTTTTTTTTTCCAGCTTCACTCCCCTGTTTTCCTTCTATATTGGTATCAATAAGGAACTTGAGATATAAGATTGGTACAAAGGTTCAAGAAAATAAGAAGGAGAAGGGAGTAATATATGACAAATTTGAATATTTCTCACTAACAATCTAAATTGAGGATTTAATTCTACAAAAGAGTTTTATTCATTTCAAATTAACTATACAATTTTATTCACTTCGGACTTATAATTAATATAAGAGAATTATTATGATATCCAGAAAGATTTAAACTTTTTGATACATTTACTTTCTTGGATAAATAGTTGAATAAGGAAAGGAAAAAAAATTCTCAACTTGGTACCAAAATCTTTAAATTTCAGGTACCATTGTAATATTTCTTTTAATACAAATATAATGGTTATGGTTTATTATGATGTTTTTCAAATTTGTCATGTTAAAAAACAGCTACATCCTAGTCAAGTCGGCAGAATATTTATCCACGTGAATACGAGATTATACCAACAATCAGGTCGTGTTTTGTAATCAATCCTTATCCATAAGTAATTATAATTAATTAATCAGTCTCAAATTTCCCGAGGCCAGTGATAAATTCATATATAGATTACGACAAATTTGAGGAATTCTACCCCAACTTTCCTCATTGATATTCGTTCATTAGCCAAGCGTGTCCCACTAATTAGTTTAACTAATTCAAGCCCAACTTTACCTATAGTGTTTTTCTCCTTTTCTTTCTTTTTTCCTCTTCCCTATTGTTATTAGACTTTTAGATTCTCATTTTTTGTGCCACATATGATATTCAGTAGTATAACAGCGACCAGCAAGTATCTCTGACTATCCCACAGTTAGTGGGAACCATATCAGACCAACGATCCCTTGTCCACACTTCGTCTCCTATATAAACATGTTTGGAATTCAGGAAATTGGACACAAAATGAAATCACGTTGAGTAGCTTTTTACTCCTAGAGAAATTTTGTAGCTATATAGAGGAAGCCAAAGAGACCTTGATTATTATAATTATAATTATAGTAATAATGGAGCATGGTGGCAAAGAAGACCAGCCGACGACGTTCAACAAATATGCCTTTGCTTGTGCTGTAGTTGCTTCAATGGTATCCATCATATCTGGCTATGGTAATATTGCATTCTCTCTCCCTCCTTTTTTTATTATTTTTATAAAATTTAAGATATTAATTATATTTCTTAATATCATGTTCCTTAAACATGCAATTAAGTTCCATTTTTAGGTTTATGTACATATAAAATAATATTTATTGGAAAAGTTCAACACTTTAATTAAATATTTGATAGTTTAAGAAATTAATATTTTGGTTTTTGGTTGAGGATGTCCTGGACAAAAAAAAACATAATTATAAGTTGTACATACATTTTGTTAGCCAAAATATATTATATACTTACATGAAGACACTTACATATGTTTTTAGTATTATTTTATAAACAAAATTAGAATTCTATCTCAATAATAAAGAAAAACAGTACTCCATATTAAAAATCAACATACACTATTGATACAAAGTGAAACTTTAATTCTAATAATAAAAGCATCTAAAAAACTATGGCTATTTTTTTTTCTTAATTTCAAATGATTATATTTTATTTTAAAATGTAAAATGATTTGATGCACATGTTTAAAAGTTTTTAAGTTTATCTATTCACATGCATGATTTTGCTAGACACTGGCGTTATGAGTGGAGCAATGATATTTATCAAGGATGACATTGGAATCAGTGACACCCAACAAGAGGTTCTTGCAGGAATCTTGAACCTATGTGCATTGATGGGGTCCTTAGCTGCGGGAAGAACCTCCGATTATATTGGTCGTCGCTACACAATCTTGTTGGCTTCACTCCTCTTCATGGTGGGTGCAATTCTCATGGGGTATGGTCCAAACTATGCAATTCTAATGCTTGGAAGGTGTGTTGGTGGTGTTGGTGTAGGCTTTGCTCTCATGATAGCACCAGTTTACTCAGCAGAGATTTCTTCTGCAACATCAAGGGGTTTTCTAACCTCGTTACCCCGATTTGCATCGGCATTGGGATCTTACTTGGGTACATATCAAATTACTTTTTGGGAAAATTGACTTTGAGGCTAGGATGGAGATTAATGCTTGGTGTAGCAGCTTTTCCCTCGCTCGCTTTGGCCTTGGGGATTATGGCGATGCCAGAGTCCCCAAGGTGGTTGGCGATGCAAGGTCGCCTAGGGGATGCAAAAAAAGTGTTATTGCGAGTTTCCAACACCGAACACGAGGTTGAGCTTCGATTGACGGAAATAAAAGTTGCACTGAGGTTTAATGATTGTCATGTTGATGACAATAATGTGAAGCACTCTTACAAGTCACAGGGGGAAGGGGTGTGGAAAGAATTGCTCCTGAGGCCCACACCGGAAGTGCGTTGGATGCTAATTGCGGCAGTGGGGATTCACTTCTTTGAGCATGCAACTGGCATTGAGGCTGTGATGTTGTATAGTCCCAGAATCTTCAAGAAAGCTGGTGTCACAAGCAAGGACAAGCTTCTTCTTGCAACGGTTGGTATTGGCCTAACAAAGATCATTTTCTTGGTCATGGCTTTGTTTTTGCTTGACAAAGTTGGTAGAAGGCGTCTTTTACAAATCAGCACTGGGGGAATGGTTTGTGGGCTCACACTTTTGGGGTTTAGTTTGACCATGGTGGATCGTTTTAGTGAAAAGCTTTTGTGGGCTTTAAGCCTTAGCATTGTGGCCACTTATGCTTATGTTGCTTTCTTTAATATTGGGCTTGGGCCTGTTACTTGGGTTTATGCGTCGGAGATTTTTCCTTTGAAGTTGAGGGCGCAAGGGACTAGTATAGGAGTTGCGGTGAATAGGACCATGAATGCTGTGGTTTCCATGAGTTTTATTTCGGTCTACAAAGCGATCACTATAGGGGGGAGCTTTTTCATGTTTGCTGGGATATCTATAGTGGCTTGGGTGTTCTTCTACTTTTTCCTTCCTGAAACCAAAGGTGTGCCCGTGGAAGAGATGGAGATGGTTTTCAGCAAAAAATACAGTGGGAAAAATGTAGCAATAGAAACCGGTCCATTATAGAAAGTGTGGTGTGTTATAGTGAGAAAGAGCACTTCAGAGAATGCATTTTGGGCTACATGTTGTAAAATTCAACACAGAATTTATATATTGTTCAACCAAGATCCATGAGCGTGACATCGTTTTCTTTGCATCGTTAAGTAAAAAATTCAACAAAATGAATGGACATAAAAAAACATGAAAGTCCAAATGTACAATGCTTGGTAGGGTAGACAGCTTAATTAGGCCTTGGAAGTCAATTGTTTAAAAATTGGTTATTGTACGTATCGGTTGTGTCACGCTGATAAGTTTTGAATCATAGACTTAATACCAAAAAACAATGATCGATTACTATTGGTTTATTTTAGTTTAGACTAGAACACAGAAATTATGAGTTTCCCTTATATTTCAACCCAGTTCAAATCATTATATTTCCTGTATTTTTTTAGTTTAAATATATATATATATATATATCCACATTAAAAATTATAATAATTTTTTATTTAATAATAATTTCTTAAAATATAAAAATTTAATTATCAGCATATTTATCCACGTGATAAAACTTTATTTTTATAATTGATTAATAAATAATAGTCCTTTAATTTATACACGTATTAATCGTAGAGAAAAAAATCTCACAACTATTTTATTATAATAAAAAAATTATATTTTTATTAGTATTTTCAATATAACAATTTTAAATGACGGATGGAAGAAAAGGAGGAGAGTAATTAGTTGATTTTAAGGAGATCTATAAACAACTTTGTAAGGCGTAAAGGCTTACATCGCACGAAAACGGTGTCGTCTCCGTGTCGGTCGCCTGCGGTATCGATGTACCCCACAAAACACACAGGTCAACATAACTTAATGGAACCCTCTCTTCTTCTTTTTTAATTATAGCCCACGAATTCAAAAAAATTTATTGAATAAAATAAAACTACTAATTATTGAAAATCTCTGTTACTGTTTCTTCATCACGCCAGATCGAACACACTCCACTCCTATGAAGCCCAAGCAATTCGATTAAATTGAAAAGAAATGAAGGATGAGGAGACACTCCCTATTGCGAAGAAGGAAGCCTCAGCCTCAGATTCAGGTTTATTCGGAAAAGGATGCTACAAATTCTGGGCACTAGCTGCCATGCTGCTCCTCGCATTCTGGTCCATGTTCACCGGCACAGTCTCTCTCCGCTGGTCCGGCACACTCAACACTTTCTCCCACGACCTCCACGCCTCCCTTCACGACCACCTCGACGTCCTCGTAAGTTTACAAAAACACGAGGGATATGTCCCTCATTTTATATACTTTAATTTGGTCATATCACTAGTTGACGTCAGATCTTTAAGTGGTTCAGGAAATAGAGGAGAGGCAGAAGGTGGTGAGGCACATGTGGGACGTGTACACGAATAACCGTAGGATCAGGTTGCCGCGCTTCTGGGAAGAGGCCTTCGAGGCTGCCTACGAGGATTTGACCAGCGACGCCGCCGAGGTTAGAGACGTTGCCGTCGCCGAGATCGCTAACATGTCTCTGCGCTCCTTGGATCTCCAATTGCCTCCTGTTTGTTACTTCTCCTCCTTGTTAAATTTCCCACTTTACTCTACAATTCTAATATTAGATTGGATTTATCTCTGTTTCTTGTACGGTAAGACTTGGTTTGAGTTCAAATAGGTGTGCACCGACACCAATCGAAAATCATGTTGGTCATAACTTACAAGGAAATTATGTTACATTGTACTATGTACCAATACTTTAACATAACTTCATCGTGTCATCACAAACTGATCATATATATATATATATATATATATATATATATATATATATGCATATATATTAAAGTAAGTTTGTTGACTTTTATAATAGCTATTTTTAAAATATGATTTCTGATTGAGTGTAAAAACAGAGTGATGCCCGTTAAACTCTTGTCATCTTCTAAGGTTTATGTGAGAATAGTTTACTCGCATTCATGAAATTTTGTTGAATGATCATTATGAATTGAAATGAATCCTTTTGAAGATCCTTTCTTCAGTTAGATGTTTTGTAATTTGAAGCACTGTATCCTATTAGTGGAAATAAGTTTTGAGGTTTTTTTTTTTTAAAAAAAACTTTTTGTCTTGATTACACATTTTGTTCCTTGTCTTGCAAAGATTCAATTTTGATCTGATTTGTTCCATTTTGAAGTATCTTCCCCTCTTGGTTTTCCAAAGAAGCTAATTGAATGCCCCCATGTGGCCCTGCTGTTTTAACGAAGATATTGTTATGTTTGCAAAATTGGCTGCTGCAGCAATATGTCTGCTAATGGGTTTGAAAAAGTTGAGCATGACATTGTTGAAACTTGGAATAGGAACTAGGAGGCAAATGTGTAGGCCTTCCCTTTCTACTCTGTTTTGATGCCCTAGCCTTTCCCACTCATACAAGGATTGAATCCCATTTGGTATAGCAGAAAGAAGTAAAAATTGGATAGTGTGGAATTGTGGATTGTTGAATAGGGTTATACAATTAAGATAGTGTGGAAATTGTGTGTGGTTAGGAGGTCGGACTGTTTGGAAAAATAATTGTAAAGAGAAAAGATATTGGTAATTGTTGAGATTGAGCAGCTAATTACTAAGTTGGTGTTGCAGAACAAGATTTTTGTCATTTTATATTATTACTGGTTGAAGTTGAAGGGGATCCTTGGTGCAACAGTTGGAGTTGCTACCATGTGACTAGGAAGGTCACAGGTTGAGTCAAGGGATTAACCTCTTGAAAATACAAAGGTTGCCTACGATATACTCGTAGTGGTAGGGGCTTTATAGCACTTGATTCAGTTGCCCCCTTTTTTTTTTTTTTTTTTTCTATTATTGCTGCTTAATTTAGGTAGCGTGATCATAAGGACTCTCAAGGGTAAAAAGAAAAACTCTCAAGGGTTAAAGTGTTTAAAGAAAACAGACAGTAAATTATAATTGTAATTTAGGGTATAGCCTGCATAATCTGGGTGATATTGTAATGTGAATTAGCTGTCCTTCCTTTTGTCTGATTTTGTTGAGGACATTCATCATTTGAGTATTATTTCACATTTTTCTATCAGATAGTGAGTAGGTCTGAACTTGTTTGTATGCACAATATGGGGATCATATATACACGAAAGTCTGGGTATGGCTTATAAATTAGAATTAAATCCACTTGTAAGTATTAATGTTCTTGTTAAGTTGGTTTAGTGTTTTTCTTTCTTTGTTTACATTTTTCGGGGTGGTAAGGAAAGGTACATTATTTGATATAGTAGATTTCTGAGCTTGTTTCTGTATCACGATTTTCTGAAGGGTAAGATGAAAACAATATTTTGTTATGGTTAGAAATGTTTTATATTTCTTTAACAAAATTGCGAAAGCAGGAAAAGAATGTAAATAACAGCATTTTAGTAATCGTTAGTAAAATGTGTATCAACTGAAACATAAATTTGTTATCTATTTATGCTTTCAAGCCAGATAGTTTCTGAGCTTCTAATGCGTGTACTGTGGGATTCTGACTGCATTATTGACGATTTCAGAGAGCACGGGAACTTAGTAAGAATCTCAAGCAAGTTGAGAAAGGCAAAGGAGCAACCTCCGAACGTGCTTAGAGATTAGAATGTGGAGCAACCAAAAGGTCTGATTTACGTCAAAAGGAAAAGGGTCATGTTGCCAGAAGTTTCTGAGGTGGTATTGCCACTTGCCAGGCGAAGTCATACTCGGAATTTCATGCCTTCATAAAATGGGAAATTATGTATTTTAGTAGGTTGTGATTCTTTCAAATTTTGCAGTCAATTTCATAATCATCACCATGTGAGTGCTAGTAAATTAGAGCGTGAAAGATACTCTTAAAAGTATATTTCAGTTTTAGTTTCATAAATCTATCTATATATATATAATAAAAGAAGGTTTTGGTCTGGTAGGCGTGTTGGGTATTCAGAAAAACTTGAAATTTGCTAAATGCACTCCCTTTTAATAAGTTCACCCAATATTTTGAAATTAAAACTTTTTAATTGCATCCCATTTTGATAAACACTATAATCTTTATATATATAATTTAATCTTCATTTTCTCTCTTTTTTAATTGTTACAAACATAATATTATAATAAACATTTAAAAATAGAAAAATAGACATAAATTAATAATTAGTATAATAAATTAAGTTAAGTTTTGTTTTTTTGTAAAAATTAATTTAATGGCTGTGTATTTTAATTTTTTTAGTCTCATTTTTGGGTAAGGTATTTATATATGATTTTTAACTCTGTGCATAATCAAAAAATGGTAAAAAAAAATATGGATGATAATGTATTTTATATTATTCCTTTTTTGTAATTTTGTTATACTTCATTTGATTTTATTCTTTAACATTTTTAATATTACATAATTTATGTTTAACAAAATAATAACATTCAATTAATAGGGCAACCAAGATTAATTAAATTAAATTATTTTATTTAATTATATCATAAATTAAAATACTTTTAGTTAACGTTAAATAACTTTTAGACATCCATTTTCTTATTTTTAAAATATTAAATAATTTATATTTTCCAAAATAATAACATTTAGTTAATATAATTATATCTGTTACTCTGAAATTTCTATTTTGAAAATATTAGTTAGTAACAAAATCAAGTTGGATTTCACTTTTTTATAAGAATCAACTTAATGGCTATCAACATTAGGTAGTAACAAAATTAAGTTAAGTTTTCTTTTTTTGTAAAAAATAACACTTAATAACTGTGCATTTTAATTTGTTTGAGTGTCATATTTTGAGTAAGATATTGAGATATGATTTTAACTTTGTGCACATCAAAAAATGGTAAAAAATATTAATAGTAATGTATTCTATATTATTCCTTTTTGTTATTTTCTTATTATACATTTTATGTTTACCAAAATAATAACATTCAATTTATAGGACAACTAAAATTAATTAATTAAATTATTTTATTAGTAATATCATAAATTTAAAATACTTTTAGTTAACATTAAATAATTTTTAGACATCCATTTTTTTATTTTTTAAATATTAAATAATTTATATTTTCAAAATAATGACATTTAGTTAATATATATTATAAAATAATTGTTTGCTTCTTTGTTATATGAAAATCGGAGTTAATCAATTTAAATTATTTTATTAATAATATCATAAGTTAAAATATTTTTAGTTTAAATTATTATTATTAAATAATTTATGTTTACCACAATGATAACAGTAAGTTAATGTATATATTATAAGCATAATAAATTTGAATGTTGCTCTGAAACTTCTATTATGACAACAGTAATAACAAAATCAAGTTGAATCTCATTTTTTTGGTAAGAATTAACTTAATGACTATCAAAATTAGGTAGTAACAAAATTAAGTTAAGTTTCATTAGTTTTTGTAAAGATTAATTTAATATATGTGTATTTTAATTTGTTTGAGTATCATATTTTTGGTAAGGTATGAAAATATGATTTCAACTCTGTGCACCAACAGAAAATGGTAACAAAATATTGAAAATAATGTATTTTATATAATTCATTTTTCGTAATTTTCTTATTCTTCATTTTATTTTATTCTTTATCATTTTTAATATTACATAATTTATGTTTGTCAAAATAATAAAATTCAGTTAATAAGACACCAAAATGTCGTTTTTGCCCGCACTATTTTGACCAAATTGTCTTTCTCGTCTTCTAAGCTTGACAAGTTAAAGCGAGTGTTTAAGGTTTTTGATAACTCCTCATTTTCTTATTCTTCATTTTATTTTATTCTTTACATTTTTAATATTAAATAATTTATGTTTACCACAATAATAATATTTAGTTAATAGGACAATCAAAATTAATTAATTTAAATTATTTTATTAATAATATCATAAATTAAAATTCTTTTAGCTAACACTAAATGACTTTTAGACATTCATTTTCTTATTTTTTTAATATTAAATAATTTATATATTCAAAATAATAATATTTAGTTAATATATATTATAAAATAATAGTTTGATTCTTTTAGTTCATTAATTTAAATTATTAATAATATCATAAATTAAAATACTTTTGGTTAAATTTTTAATATTAAATAATTTATGTTTACCAAAATAATAACATTAATGTA
>PYAF01005721.1:22812-33619 GCA_007407185.1 Glycine tomentella
TAAGTTTTGCATACCCTGTAAGGTATTTGAAACATGGATTGTAGAACCAGAGTCAATCCACCATGTGTTATGATTTATGTTAATCATATTAGATTCATAACAGACTAAAGAGGTAGGCATATCTTTCTTTTCAAACCATTGTTTGAACTTAGAACATTCTTTCTTCATGTGCCCTTTCTTTTTACAGAAAAAACACCTGAACGATTCTTTCTTAATTCCAGTCTGGGGTGGTATTTTACCAATTCCCTAGTTCTTATATTTTATTTTCTTGTCATTTTTCTCAATTGTCAGCAGAGAACTCTCTCCTTGTTCTAATTGCAACCTTCCCTCCTCTTGAACACACATGGTCATGAGCCTTTTAATAGACCATTTGTCCTTATGCGTGTTATAGGATATTTTGAAGGGACCATATGGTGCTAGGAGAGTGTTCAATATAAAATGGACAAGAAAAGTGTCAGACATATCCACCTCCAAAGTTTTCAATTTGGCCGCAATGTCCCTCATCTGCATAATGTGCTCATGCACATCCCTTAAAGCAGTGAATTTCATTGATGAAAATCTCACGATTAGAGTACTGGCTAATGCTTTTCTTGAAGTCTCAATTTGTTCATCAATAGACTTCATGAGCACTTTGGCATTGTTATGCTTTTTCACTGAGCCCTTAATACCAGCAGAGATCTTTGTCTTAATGAACATGATACACAAACGGTTGGATCTTTCCCATTCAAAACGATCCATCTCATCTGGTTCACTGTTCTCAGTAATAGTTGGTGGTTCAGGTTTTATGATAGCTTCAACAATGTCCATATATCCTAAATTCAGGAGAATTCTCTCCTTCCAAATTGGGTAATTGTCCTCTCTCAATTCAGGAACTTCAATAGAACTAACAGGTTGTACAATTGCAAAATATATGCTTATTCTTAAAATTTGAGGAAAAAATAAATCATTATCATGCTTTACCAATGTAAAACATGCTCAAAAAATTATGAATTTAGTGACATAAAATTTGCCTGTGGGCTAAAATTTTAATTCAATAAAATTCATATGAACTTAATGATAAAACATATCAGTTATATTTCCTAATCCCTGTGGGCAAATCAAGAACATAACTTAATATTTTTATCCTAATTAATCATACAAAAACATGATAAATAATCTTGTGAGATGATATTTATCATATTACATATGACTAATTACAATTAATGCTATTTTCCTTATGTGATCTTGAGGCTTTGAATTTATAATTTAACTAACTGAGGGTGCTTTGGCCAAACCTTAATTAATTAAATTATAAAGATCACTAAACATTTATTTATTCATTATACATACTTTATGATAAAACTATCAAATTATATTTTCCATTCCCATGGATAACTCAATAATATAATTTAATATTTTATCTTTGATATTAATTTATAAAGCATAAGATGACAAAATAACATTTCTTGCATCATAAAAGCATTGAAAACAAGAACTTGCTTTTATTTTTCAGAGTAAAAGTACAAGAACATGCATGTTATCTTGATAATGTCAACATCAAAAGGAATTGTCATTTTGAAACTTAATAAAACGACACAAACTTAAGTTGTCTTCAACATTAAGCAAAAGGATATAGAAGCATGCAAAATTGTCATTTTAAAACTTAATAAAACGACACACACTTCATAAAATTTTACACCATTTTTCATGATTTAAAGTCTAAATCATTCTAAAATTATTTTCTTTATGATTCTTAAAATCAAACTTTATTTCAAGACTTTAAATCAAAATATCCAGTAAAACCCAAAAAACTCAAAACATAAAAACAAGGCAGAGGTTGAACCTTGCTCTGATACCAAATGTTAGAATTTTTATATACTTAATGATCTAATCATTTTCACAAACAATATTATATCAATGCAGAATGAAATAGAATATAAATACCTCCAGCCATTACTCCTTGTATTGGGTTGTAATACTGTAATGTGAAGTAATTTCTTGAGTCTTCCAAACTCTTCTCTCAATTTGCACTGGATGGTGTATATGCACTTTATATGAGAGTGAGTTCAGGGACCCTAGAAATTGAAGATACACACCTATATATAGACCTTTTCCATCAAAGGTGTTTTTGTGTGTATGGTTATGATGGGAAGTTAACAGCGGTTTAACAGCGGTTGATATAAGAGTAGTTAACTATAGGAATAGTTATGACTATCTATAGGAATAGTTATGACTATCCATAAGTATAGTTAACTAATTAAGGTTGGTTACAAAATAAAACCAACAGTATTATCAAATCATTTTAATATAATAATTTTTTAATATATATTAAAAATATCTTGCATCTTCAAAATTCTCGTTGAATGTACTAAACACGGAATCGGTTGTATTCTTTCTTTACGTCATTTTGAAAATTATCCATTTAATTAAGCTCGCGACTAAATAAGAAATTTATTTATTATTTCTTTTGGATTCATAGCGATTAAACCATATTAAGTGACCATTGATAACTCAGTTTATAATTTCTACGGTATACTATAGATTTTCATCTAATGTGTGGAGCTAATATTTACCAACATAGTTCAGAATATATATATATATATATATATATATATATATATATATATATATATATATATATATATATTCGCTATTAGTGGCCGAAAGGCACTGACAGAATATATTCAGCATTTGAGGTTCATTCTTTTTGTGCACACCTTTGTTCGGACTTGGTGTCTCTTTTTTGAATACATGTTTCTCTATGAATATACTTGTTCTCTAAGTCTAGTCAGATTATGTATGTTACATGTCCTTCAATTCCTGTCCAAATAAAATAAATGCAACATATATGCAATGTGACTTTTATCATTATGGCATTGTATAATTGACAAATAATCATATTTCTTAAGTATGATATTTGAGATTTGATTCTTTAAGTTAATGAAAAAAATATTTGGAGTGAAAAGTTAATTCCTTAAATAAATTTTCATAACTTGAAAAATTAATTTATGGTCTAAGTGATACTAAATTTAGAGAAAACAAATTTTACTAAAAACCATTAGTCATTTCTTTAATAAAAATTAATCATAAACAAAATTAGTGTATATATTTTTTTACCATTGTCACAATAAAAAATAATTGAAGTTACATAATTAGAGTTTAATAATGTTAATATTTGAGAGAGAGAAATTATCCGAATGTGCATTTGATAATAGATCATTTTAGGAAAATAACTATTTTTTAAAAAAAAATTAAATGTTTATAAAATGATTAGCTGAAAAACTATCTGTACGAGGGTGAATAAATGCTACAAGGATATGGTTCATGTTTAGGGTTGGCAAAACGGGTCTGGCCCACCGGGCTAGTCCGCTTAGTTCGCGAAAAAATACAGGCTGGGTTGGTAATATTAGTCCGCTGATCAAAAACGGAGCAGATAAAACACAGATCGAGACGAACAAGTGCGTCGGGCCAATATTATTTAAATATTAAAATTAAATAGATATATTTAACATATTTTGAAATAGATATATTCTTTTAATTTATGTTCTTTTGTACTCTCAGCGTATTCTAATTAACTTCTAAGTTTTAATGTTAAAATATTTATGATGATGATATTTTCAAATAGTATTTCAATACTAGTATATTACACTTTGTACAATTTACATCTATAAATTTTATTTGCAAATGGTGTAATTTTGTGAATTATCACATGACATCATTTATTTAGCATTAGTTTTAAATTATTTACTTTTATTTAACTTTATATTTTTTTTTAATTATCACATTTGTATTTTTTTATAGTTTTTTAAAAAAATTAACTTTTTTTATACTGGCTGGCCCGTATTAAAACGGAGCAGACTAATATCTCCAGCCCACTTTGTAAAAGTGAGTCAGCCCGCCCTGCCTTACATTTTTGGTGGGTTGAACCAACCTATCCCATTTTTTCAAACTGACCACTTTACCAACCATATTCATGTTTTCACTAGGGTATTTTTAAATACAATCATTTTCACTAGTAAATGCTAGAATGAGTAAAATGGGGTTTGGATGATTTAGCCCACCAACTAAACCAACTTATCATGCTTAATTCACTAGCTGGCGGCTTGAAGACAAGAAAAGGTGTATTGACTTGTCAAATTAGCCTATTTAATTTATTCAACTTAGTCATCATTATTTAAAATATGTTTAAATATAAATTTATATTTGTAGATAATTAAGAAAGAGATAAGTAATTTCGTACAGAAAACAAAATCCTGTTGTGGGCTTGTGGTTAGCAATCTATTTTTTTTTTTTTTGTATTGTATTGTTTTTATTTGTTTACTTTTCAAACTAATTTCATGATAAATAGAATTATTTTTTCAATGTTAAAAAATAAATTTCATTAAAATTCAATTGTGAATACATATATATTTATATAGTTCGTAAAATATATTTATATATTTATACTTTAAATAAAATTTTATTTTGTATATAAAAAAAATTTTAAGATTATTTTTTAAATTTAAATTTATTTTTAAAAATAATTAATTCATAATCAATAAGTTAATATTTTTTATACAATTTAAAAAAACCTAATATT
Organism: Glycine tomentella; assembly: GCA_007407185.1. Lineage (NCBI taxonomy): Eukaryota > Viridiplantae > Streptophyta > Magnoliopsida > Fabales > Fabaceae > Glycine > Glycine tomentella. Next base: position 27,371 of record PYAF01005721.1, read on the forward strand.
CTTATTAATCATTTTGATATTATGATAATGATAGTTTTGGCTTCTCTTTTGACAAACACTCAAATCTTGTCTAAAGTCTACCCACAAGGCCGAAAAAAAAAAAAGAAAAAACTCCCCTTCTCCCAACTTTATTAAGGGAAAACAAAGAATTCATATAGCATCAAAGTTCAAACACAACTCTCTCGGTCTCTTGCACTCGTGTAATCTAGTGCAGTGCGTGTAATATCATAGATGGGTCAGATTTCAAATACTATTAAATTTCTCTCACTCTTTGCTTTATTTTTATATACTCTGAAGAAAAAATATTTTTAAAAATAATAATTACCAGTATATTTACATTTACAGCAAACCATTCCCCCTTTCGGTCAGAATTTCTTTGAATATGTTCTTGAATTCATTCCGAAACATGAGCAAAACTCAGATTGGAGAAAAATATGGTCCCTGAATTCCTTTTATTGGAACTTAGTTTTTATTTATTTTTGTTTCTAATTGGTCGGGCTCTTTTACCTTGAAAAATCATACAATTAACTCATGGAGAGTTAGCTGCACCCACAAATGATATAAATACTACCGTTGCATTAGCTTTACTTACATCAATTGCATATTTCTATGCGGGTCTTTCAAAAAAAAGAAATTAACTTATTTTAATAAATACATCCAACCAACCTCAATCATTTTATCGATTAACATCTTAGAAGATTTCACAAAACCCTTATCTCTTAGTTTTCGACTTTTTGTGTAAATGTAATAAATTATATATTTTTAAATATATTTATTTGTTCATATTAAAAATAAACTTAATTTTTTAAAAAATACTCTATCTGTAAAATGAGAAAGGAAAATCTTGATTAGGGCCCAATGAACAGAGGGAACCTCATGATTCAGTTAACCAGTGAGAAAAGGTTTGATTGGTCAAACTGGCAGCTTTATGATGCACACATGCACCCCAAATCCACATGCTTACTCATACACACTCACACCTATACATTGACCCGTGGTAGCTTTCATCATACCAAACCCCATTACTCTCTTTTTGATTCTTTCACAATACAAAAAGCGTGGGCCCACTATTTAAAGATGTGGGACACATCTCCAACCCAATTCATTTGTCTAAAATTGTGGACTCATGAACATGAATGACTCATCTTACTTCTTCTTACTCGTGAAAACAACTTTATTTGTGCATAGGATAAAACCGAGAGTAAAAAATCATCAAGACACAACCACCAGCATGTAACATAAAATTATGGGACACAATCCTCTTGCCATACAGATTTAGCTGCACCTAACATAATTGAAATCATTTTAAGGATATTGATTAACATATGACTATAAATAATTGGCTTTTCATTGCTAATTACTATTACTATATTCTCTCTCACACTCACCTTTAGGTATTAACCACTAACCGAGTTTAATGAGGGAAAATGGAAAATTGGTTATAAGAGAATAATAGAAGGAAAATCAATGAAGCGGAAAACAATTTTTGACCTAAAACATAAGAGCAATATTGTTTCCTTAATTTCACATTCACATCCACATCGTGTCACTTATGTATTTTTGTTACTATGAATTAATGTTATGGGACAACATTAGGATTGACATTTCAGGAATCTCAAGAATGATTTTAGCCTCTCAAACACTAAAATAATCAACATTCGATCTTTCATGGAGTAAACTTACTATTTACTACTCATATTTTGTTATTAGTTTTCTCTCTCTCTCTCTCTCTCTAAATGCAACTACTTGAATTTATTTCCATGTTCATAATTAAATATGAAATTCATTATTTAAATTTTGACACATCATATATAATTAATTTACAAATTTTTTAATAACTTATCCTTCAATTTCAAACTAATCAACATTCGATCTTTCATGGAGTAAACTTACTATTTACTACTCATATTTTGTTATTAGTTTTCTCTCTCTCTCTCTCTCTCTCTAAATGCAACTACTTGAATTTATTTCCATGTTCATAATTAAATATGAAATTCATTATTTAAATTTTGACACATCATATATAATTAATTTACAAATTTTTTAATAACTTATCCTTCAATTTCAAACTACTACACAGTTTATTCATGTATAATAAAATAAAAATTTCAATTTTGCTACGTAAACCTTTCTTTCAATAAACTTTATTTAAGATAAATAGTTTCACCATTATTTGACAACGGTGATATTTTTTTATATATAATTTCATCTTAAATTAAAAAAGTCTATCTAAATTTAAAAGTATATTTTCATTGTACAAAAATGCTTTTATATAATACTTATGGAAAATAAGTATTAAATATTGTCTATGTTTTTATATGATAAAAAATATTAAGAAGTTGTGGATAATATTTGGTTATGAAATTGCACACACATACTTGTTCTCACGGGTACACTTCTACTCCAAAGTATTCTTTTATTAGTATCCATTGCATTCAACAATATTGCATGCCTAGAGGAACCTACCTAACTACTAGTTTTGTCTCACTCATAGCTAAGTACTATGAATAAGCGATTGGTAATATACCACGTAACTATTATAAACACAGTTACACTATTGGGTCAAATACTAACTTGAGTATCAAAATATTTTGTTAGTGTCTTCTATCATCACTTCGTCTTATACGAAAAGAGTCTTTATTATTCTTAAGTGTTTGACTGGAATCTTATCACCTTCAAAATAGAGACACAACAATACTTAATTTTTATTAAATATTTATATATTTTTCAGTACATACGTAGTTATAGCCAAAAGATACAAATTAGCTCATTTTAGTACATGTCATAGATTTTAAAGTTAAAAAGAGTAGTTCCTAGACCTAGAGTATGAAACAGAAACGAACAACTATTTCGACTTCGCCGTTTCAAACTGCTCCACTTTTGTTGGTTCATTGGTCCAAAGCCACTATTATTTATTTACATATCTCCTTCACCAGGATCGTGTGTCCCGCTAGCCTCTCACCTTGGGCCTATGGCTATGCTGGGACACTTGTTTTTTTGGGTCCAGATGCTTGGACACTTGAGTCATTATAATCCATGGAACTTTCAGATGATAGATTGATAACAAGACAATGCTATTGTCACCTCCCTTTTCCTCTTTCTACCCCTTTTTCTCTTCTTTTTTTTTTTTTTGTGAAATTTATTATATCCCTTTCTTCACATCCTCCGCCCCATCCCCCTTCCTTTACCTCTTTTCTATTCTACCCCTCATTTTATCAAGCCCAATTTCTGAACCTTTTCCTATAACAGGATAAATTCACATACTCTAACATAATGGGTATGTATTAGGACACCCCTCACAAGCGGTCCAAATCAGTGGCAAATCCAGAAAATTAATTAAGGAGGGACACTCAATAAGTTCAAATACATATATTTTAATAACAAAAGTATATTATAATAAAAATAATTACAATGTCATCCTTCTATGCCTTATTTTTTGGAATTCTATCATAGTTCATACAATAGGAGTGTAACCAAAAGAGAATCTTGCCGCTAAGGCTATGAAAATAGCATATTCTAAAGCAAAGAGAATAAAAAGTTTGCTTGAACAAATATCCATTAGGTATCCATCAATCTTATCCTATGAAATCACATGTCAATGAAACAAACATTACATTACTAATTACAGAAATCCCCTATAATGGGATTGTCATCAAAGGATGAAACTAACATAATTTAGTGACAAAATTCTATACAAAAAAAACAACTGTGAATTCTACCAACTATATCACATGGAAGAACAACCGAGGCTAGGTGGGGTCAATACACAGATCAAGTCCTCAAATCCTTATTGTTCTATTCTATCATATAGCCCAAAACATGTGAAGCTATTCTAATCATCCTCAGACAAAAACTACACACCCTAAATCAAGTATCATACAATGACCAAGAACCAATTGATCTACACAGAGCAACTTTTTACTTAATCTCCAAGTTAGAGTATTTTCACTTTTCAATGTCGAACATAAGAAAGGAAATATCAAGCACATCACACATTGTTTCACTCCCAACAACTTCATTAGCAAAAACAAGAAAATAAAATAACTACACATACAACACACAAAAAAAAAGATGAAGACTAGTTAGTTCATTTTGCTTTCGAAAAACTGAAACAAAAATGAAGTCAAATTGAGAAGTGAAACAATGCATTGCTCGAAAGGTAATTTTTCAATCCTCAACCAAAGCCCTAAAGCGTTCGACGAGGTGCTTAACCATCTCGGTTCGATTGAGAATTATCGAAACGAGCAAAAAGCGCGCGTAGAACCTCAACTCCTTGGACCTCACTCTAAGATCTTTGGCATTGGGTTTAGATCCTCGAAAGTACCTTCTACTGAGTATGGCCCCGTAGAAAACGTAGGCCTCGACGAGGAACCTGCACTCGCTACTCCTCATGTACTGCCCGAAGTATAGCTGTCCGATTTGGATCGTGATCTCGTCGAGTTCCCACTACTTCAGCCCACACTCCACCAGTTTCATGCGGTTCTCTTGCAATCCTATTGGTGCTTGTAGAGCCTCGTGTACGCCTTGAACACCTTTTGGAACGCATGGTGCCGCTGTTGATGCTGGCTCGCATCGTCAACTGAACATTTTTCAAGAAAATCAATGGGGGGCACTTGAAGGGGGGAACGAGAGAAGAGAAGGGGGGGGGGGGATATTTTGTGAAAATTTGTAAATAGAAAGATGTATATTGGTACCTAAAAATTTAAGGAGAGACACTTGTCCTCTTCTCTTATACTTTGATTTGTCTCTAGCCCAAATAATAAGATGTACCTTCATTCAATATTTTTATATACACAAATGTTTTTAATATAAGCCCAGATAATAATAAAAAATAGTGTAGGAACCAAATAAAAATTGAATATTACTTTAGGATAATTGTCTTAAAATGATTGTCGTGTTTAAGAGTTCAAAAGCTGGCGGAGCTCTTATAAACTTCAGTATCGCAAATTAAGGACCCTGCCGCGCGTGCACGGGCGCACCATCGGTGGAGGCGTGGGGCTTGTAAAAGTAATTGTGTCTCCATTGATTGGGCATTAGTACTATTTTTAGCTATTATTATTATTGTTGTTGAGAATGTTTCTTTGCGGACAATATTTAAGAACACATCATTTCAAAAATAATGAATTCAAGAGGTAACTATACCATTTATTTTGGTGTTAGTGTTAATAGCTTTATTATATCTTTCTCATTTTAAAAATTATATTTTGCTTGTTTTTTAGTATTTTCTAATAGATTATATGTATAATGTGCAAATAAAAATAAGAGAAATAGTATTAACGAAAAAAGTTAATGTAATTATTCTTAAATTTATTTTTGTTCAATGCTTTTTATTTGAAATTAAGAAATTGTTAACTATTTTGTTTTTGTCACCGTTATTGTCACTAGAAGTCATAATTATTGTTATCGATATTCTGAAGGATAGTTATGTTTACACTTTCTAAAGTTTAATTAAGTTACACTTTTAATATCAGTTTTTCTTATCTTATATAGATTTCTCTCAATTTGTATTATAAAATAACAACAAACATCCTTTGTTAATGCAAACTCCCCTTCATTTCTTATTTTTTTACATGACTTGAAAGAGGATATTTAGTGTTGAAAAGGAGTAAAATATTAAATTCTCTCCCCAGACTTAAATATAAACTAAATTCATTTTTTACTACTTAAGAAAGTTAGTTAGTATCCTTTAGTTCTATTAATCACATTTAAAATATTTTTTTTACTAAAGTTATTAGAAACAGAATCTCAATTAATTTAAGGATATTTTTTGGAATGATATTTTTAAATAAGGTTAAAATAATTAGAATTTATTTATATTCAAATTGAAATTTATAAAACTTTTTTTTTGTTTCTTATAATAATTATATAAGTACGGAAGAAATATAATTTTTTTTGCTGATATAAAAGCAATATAATTTTATTAAACTTGAATTGATTGGATATTAATTATTTATGACATAGTTAACTACTACTTATTATTGCATCATTTGATTCATAATCAATTTTTAAAAGAATTAATCTACTAGGTAATGTTTCCGTTAATCTCCTTTTCATCTGACAATTATCATTATCATTATCAATGAAAATCCACACCTGTGTCTTTGACTCTCAGCTCAGGGAGTAAAGCAATGTCATTCATGATCAAGACCACCATTGTATCTTGGAGGCCATTGATCTGCCGTCATCTTTTAATCATTGATCTTAACATTGAAGGAAATTATGTAGTTGATCAATTTTAGATCACTCATT